>JAWNNU010001125.1:0-10274 GCA_035044585.1 Scaptomyza polygonia
GATTATAAGAAACTAATAAAAAAATTAGAATTGTGTAGCTTAAAAATTAAAATTATTTATTCATCGTCAACAACCAACAATCGGCATGAAATACAAATTTATGCATATAAATATATAGCTAAAATTCTAAATTTTATAGCTATAACTTTTTTTTAATGATAAAATGACGTGCACAGAAAACAACTCAGAAAAACCTAATCAGATAAGATAATTAAAATAGGTTAGATATTTTAAGTACTTGATTTGAAGCCTTAAAAGAGGCATCGGAATAGAGTTTGTTATGGCTTGTTCTATATTACCAAAAATTTGGTTCTTGCAACTCTACATTTCAAAATTGATTTAATATTAATATCAAAGCTGTCTGCCATTCCGAAAGTCTTTGAAAAAATTATTTGCACCCAATTGCAGCACTTATGTACTTCAATTTTATCCCCTTATCAACACGGTTTTGTTAGGCGAAGATCTACTACCACCAACCTTCTTGAGTTTACCTCACTAGTTATCAAAGGGTTTCAGGACAAAATGCAAACTGACGTCGTTTACACAGATTTTAGTAAGGCATTTGATTCTGTTAGTCATTCTTTGCTGCTTCAAAAATTAAATATTATAGGATTTCCAGCAAAACTCCTGTCGTGGCTTTCTGAGTACTTGTGTGGCCGAACACAAAAAGTAGTTTTTAAATCTTCTGTATCCAAATCTATTTTTGTTACCTGCGGTGTTCCTCAGGGGAGTCACATGGGACCATTGCTATTTAATCTATTTATTAACGATCTTCCTGCTGTTATTACTAACTCTCGTGTTTTTATGTTTGCTGATGATGTAAAGCTATGTTTCACCTATAATGATGATTCTCTATGTAACTTACTACAGTCGGACTTGGGGGCACTGTCGGCTTGGTGCCGTTATAACTTACTTTATTTAAATTGTTCAAAATGTAAAATCATGACTTTTTGTAGAGGTTCCCCTCATACTGCTCACTACTTGCTTGATGCTTCACCACTTGTCCGCGTTTTTGAAATTAAAGATTTAGGCATCACTTTTGATAGCAAATTAAAATTTGATTCTCACATATCTTTGATGGTCAATAAGGCCATAAATGTTCTTGGCTTCATCGAGCGGTGGTCAAAAGACTTTAATGATCCCTACACCACTAAAACGCTATATACATCTTTAGTACGTCCTATCCTGGACTATGGATCCTGTGTGTGGTCCCCGCAATAACGGATTCACCAGGATAGAATTGAATCTGTGCAGAAGAAATTTCTTCTGTTTGCGCTTAGAAGTTTTAACTGGGTTCCTGGAATAGACCTACCACCGTATTCAAGTAGACTTCTTTTAATTAATCTTCCTTCCTTGTTGAACCGTAGAATTATTCATGGTGTACTATTTGTCACTAATCTACTTAATGGTGATATCGACTCATCAGTTCTTCTAAGTCGAATAAAATTAAATGTTCCCATTAGATTCACACGTAACTTTTTACCCCTCAGCCTCGATCGTTGCTCGAGCAACTATTTAATTCATGAACCATTTCGTGTATTATGTTCTGACTATAACAATCTTTATTCTCTTGTCTCTCTGGAGACCTCGACTCCAGTACTAAAACGATCTATCCTTTCTGCCTTATCTAATCGTAACCACTAATCACTAATCTTCCACTGGTCTGATTGGGTTTTTCTGGGTTTTTCCCAATCCACGCAACAAATGTTGGACCAGTTATATTTATTCGGAATTTCCCAGAGCTTTAACGTTAAATTTTTAAATTTTTTATCATAATTTTGAACTTTATTGCAGATATTATAATTATTTATTTTATACTATATTATTTTAATATTATAATTATAGTTAATTTTGATTTGTCAGCTGCTCATAGCCGACATTAAATAAATAAATAAATATTTGACGTATGAAATAATAAATAAATAAAATAAATGTTCGGAATTACTTAAATCGGCAATGTATGTAGTTCTTGATTCAAGTAAGATTTTCATAATTGCGTTTTTTCTTTAAACAAGTGTATCTTAAACTTGAATTGAGTTCTTATGTTCATAGTTCAAGTTTTTTATGAAAACGATTAAAGTTCGTGTGTACTAAAATAAATATTATACATAAGTATCTTTAAAAAATAATTAAAAATAAAAATAGACTAATCACATAAAATACTATTATCCGCCGAAATTACAAGAACTAAATTTTATAAAAAAAAAACGCGCTCGTAATTGAATCAAGAATTTTTGCACATGATTTCAGTATTTCTGGCGTTGGTTGATTCAAATTCACTTATTGTTATTTTAATTCTTAGCGCTGAACTTGAATATTGTTATACTCATTTCAAGTATCGAAAAATACTTGGTTTAAGTATTTTCATACTCAATTTTAGTATTTACTCAAATTTACGTCAATGATGATGAAAATTGTTTTCTAAAGATAATTTTCCAGGCACTTTCCTTGTGGGCGGATTTTCCAAGAACTAGACAAGGGTGCCAAGATGTTTTTGATTTTTCAATTCCCAACCAATTTTCGACCCGACCAGACAGTTTCGAAACCGGGGTAGGAAAACCCCTTAGATGTGGAATTTTCCAAAACTAACTTTTAGGCCTCCACATTAATTGCCAAAGTATCAGTCTCGACAAACAATTTAAAAGCTATATATATAGACATAAATATAATAAAGAAAATTGTAAGTAATTGTAAATATTTTAAATTTTAAGGATATAACTTTTTAATTTATTTATTTATTTATTTTTTGTCTGCTATGAGCAGCTGACATGAAATAAAAACTAATCTTAAATAATTATAGTAAAAATAATTTAATTAAAAGTAAAATTTAAATTAAGGTAAAAAAGTTAAAAAGTTAACGTTAAAACTCTGGGAAATTCAACAGGAAAATTAGTGGTCCAACATTTTTTGCATGGATTGGGAAAAACCCAGTAAAACCCAATCAGACCAGCGATAGATTAGTGATTAGTGGTTACGATTAGATAAAGAAAAAAGGACCGATCGTTTTAGTTCTTGAGTTAAGGTATCCAAAGAGACACGAGATAATAGCATGTTATAGTCAGAACATATAACACGAAATGGCTAAGAGGTACAAAGTTACGGTTAGATCTAATAGGACCGTTTAATTTTATTCGCCTTAATAGAACTGATGAGTAGATTTCACCATTAAGTAGATTAGTGATGAGTACTACACCATGCATAATTCTACGGTTCAAAAAAAAAGGAAGATTAATTAAAAGAAGCCTACTTGAATACGGGGATAGGTCTATCCCAGGAACCCAGTTAAAACTTCTAAGCGCAAACAGAAGAAATTTCTTCTGCACAGATTCAATTCTATCCTGGTGAATCCGTTATTGCGGGGACCACACACGGGATCCATAGTACAGGATGGGACGTACTAAAGATGTATATAGCGTTTTAGTGGTGTAGGGATCATTAAACTCTTTTGACCACCGCTCGATGAAGCCAAGAACATTTATGGCCTTATTGACCCTCAAAGATATGTGAGAATCAAATTTTAATTTGCTATCAAAAGTGATGCCTAGATCTTTAATTTCAAAAACGCGGACAAGTGGTGAAGCATCAAGCAAGTAGTGAGCAGTATCAGGGGTACCTCTACAAAAAGTCATGACTTTATATTTTGAACAATTTAAATTTAGTAAGTTACAACGGAACCAGGCCGACAGTGCACCCAAGTCCGATTGTAGTAAGTTACATAGAGAATCATCAATTTAGGTGAAACATAGATTTACATCATCAGCAAACATATTAACATGAGAGTTAGTAATAACAGCAAGAAGATCGATAATAAAGAGATTAAATTGCAATGGTCCCAGGTAACTCACCTGAGGAACACCATAGGTAACAAAAATAGATTTGGATACAGAAGATTTAAAAACAACTTCTTGTGTTCGGCCAAACAAGTACTCCGAAAGCCACGACAAGAGTTTTGCTGGAAACCCAATAATATTTAATTAATGAAGGACTAGCAGAATTAAATGCCTTGCTAAAATCTGTATAAGCGACGTCAGTTTGCATTTTGGTCTGAAATCCTCTGATCACAAGTGAGGTAAACTCAAGAAGGTTGGTGGTGGTAGACCTTCGCCTCACAAAACTGAGTTGGTAATTGGATAAAATTGAAGTAGATAAGTGCTGCAATTGAGGAATTTACTGATCCCTATATTAGAACCCATTCAATAATTTTTTAAACTGAAACTGAACATAAAATAACAGGATCAACCCACTCAACAGACGGTTACAGAGGCATATAAAGATGTATTCAAAACTTCAATGGGCCTTAAAGGAATCGGAAAGTCCATTCAGATGCAAAATCCGCGGCCTTTTTTTCATGTGACATGAACAGTTATATAATTCATCAACTATTTAAAAAGTACGTGTTTTGTGCACCATGTCTTTAAGAATATCTATAAATCTATCGAAAAATAAATTGGAACGTCTGAAGCAAAAAGTACGTCGCATAGTGTAAAAGCCCGTTGTGCATGCTAAATTTTTTGAAGAGTTCGAATGCTAAAATGCTAAATGAGTTAAATGCCATGTTAACAGAGCACAAAACATGCACTGTGCATGACACATGCCGCACGGACCACAAAATTCCTACATAGAAAACCCCGCTACACATAACGTCAACTTCATAGTTGAGTGAGACCTGCAGGACTGCAAGTCAACCATGCAGTTATTAATCGTCTTTATTCTGATATGTTGTCTGTGCCAGCGGCTGTACTGCGACCATTTAAGCAAAGCAACTGATGACCCAAACTGGGAGCTGCAACAAAACGTGCTTAAGATATTGCAAAGAATTCGTCTGGAGCAGGATTATGATACTATTGTTATATATGGATCGAATGTGGAGTGTGTGTTTCAAGAGATTCTGCCTCAACTGGATCTTCCCACAGTGCTGTTTACCAAGGGAAGCAGCCTTGAAGATTGGAGCTTTAGCATTGATTCCCTGTTGCTGTGCTGTGGTTCTAAGGTGGAACAGGAGCAGAACTCACGCAACTTATTAAAACTTCAGCAGGCACGACGCTTGGTCTATCTGGAAAATGGAGTGGAACCAGACTTGCTTTGCAATGATTACTTTGAGCGGGAACAACACAACGTTGCTATGGTTAACGAAGAAGGAATCCTCTACAGCTGTCGACTCTTCCGAAAGCCTAACTACATTCAACTGGACATTTATTCTGCCTCTAACTTAGGCTCGATATATGTTCAGCAATTTCAAAACATGCAAGGTGCAATAATTAAAAGCGATACGGATCAGATGCCACCACGTTGCATGCTTTATCGGAATGCCAAGACAGGTAAAACCGAAATGCTTGGCTATGTGGCAAATTTGGTTAGTACCTTTGTGCAACGTGTAAATGGCACATTGCTGTTGCCAGATGATTTCGTAATTGGAAGGATTAGCTACTTTGGAGAAATTGCACAGAAGGCTCAACAAAATCAACTGGATATTGGCATTGTGTTGGCGCCCTCATTGAATGCCGAAAACTTTGACTATCTGAGTTATCCATTTGCCACCACTTCGTATTGCGTGATGTTGCCAGTGCCAAAAAAGATGGCCTATATGCAAATCTATACAGTAGTTTTGGAATTACCCGTGCTGGGCATTATTATGGTATTAATTGTGATATTTTCGCTACTTTTAATCTACAGTCATAAGTTGTCCTGGCGCCGGCTAAGTTTTACGAATGTCCTGCTCAATGACTGGTGCCTGCGTGGATTGTTGGGGCAGTCATTTCCAATGCCGTATAATCCCAGTGGACATTTGAAGGCGATTTGTTTGATTTTATTCTTTGCAAGTTTGATGATAACCACCATGTATAATACTTATTTACAATCCCTATTCACAAGTCCGCCGACAGAGGAGATGGTCCGTAGCTTTGAAGATCTTCGGAATTCACCCTACACATATGCCATTGACCTCAATGAGATGATTCTCTTGTTACGTACCCATGGTCTCAGCATGGATAATGCACGCTATGCTTTTGTCATGGATAATTATAATGATTACATTCACATGCGTGATACCTTCAATGCGAGCTTCGGCTATCCTGTGACAGACATGAGATGGCGCACCTATGCCGAGCAACAGAGAGCCTACAAAGAGCAGGTTTTCTATTACTCTAATGATATCTGCTTCCACCGATTTCTAGTGTTTGGTTTCCCCTTGAGGAAAAATTTGCCATATCGCCAACTTTTTGAACAACACATTCTCTATATGAAGGCATTCGGATTAACTGATTTCTGGATAGGCCGAAGCTTCTACGAAATGGTCCATTTGAACATGACAACTTTTCGTGACTACAGTGAGCCTAAGGAGTCAGCAGAACCAATCTATCTGAGTGATCTTTCCTACATATTTGCATTTTATATCTTTAATCATATAATTGCCAGTATTTGCTTTGCCATCGAATGTTACTGCGGTAGACGTGTTGCGATTATAAGAAACTAATAAAAAAATTAGAATTGTGTAGCTTAAAAATTAAAATTATTTATTCATCGTCAACAACCAACAATCGGCATGAAATACAAATTTATGCATATAAATATAAGGCTAAAATTCTAAATTTTATAGTTATAAGTTTATTTTTAAGCATTTTATTATTATAAAATGACGTGCACAGAAAACAACTCAGAAAAACCTAATCAGATAAGATAATTAAAATAGGTTAGATAAGATTTTTATAATTTGTTTGTTTTTTAATCAAGTGTATCTTAAACTTGAATTGAGTTCTTATGTTCCTATGAAAACGATTAAATTTCGTGTGTACTAAAATAGCGTTTTCGTAAAAATTCTGAAACAAATATTTTGATTATTTATCCAAGATTTGTGTACTCGATGCAAGTATGACAATTTTTGATCCAAGAACTTTTTTGTTGATCCAAGAATGATTATTATTCATTTAAGAAATTGTGTACTTGATATTAGTTTGACAATTTTTAGGTTTTCAAATAAAAACAAGTGAGAAGGCTCTAGTCGGGATAGCCCGACCAGAAGATACCCTGAACACAGTTGCAGTTCTTGCGTCCTAAAAATATGCTTCAAATAATGATCACTTTAAACAAAACTTATGACTGACTTAACTTTACGATATCTCCGTTGTTTCTTAACCGATTTGGACGAAATTTTGAGAAAAGTTCTATCCTTTTTCATTACACCAACCCCCATTTTTACATTTTCCAAATTTTTTGTTATCGATTCCATGTGTATATCGAAAACCAGAGTAGTTATCGATCATTTGAAGCAAACTTGTTCTGCTCATGGTATAGGAGAACTTATATTCAAAATCTGAAGTCTCTAGCTCTTGTAGTCTCTGAGATCTACGCGTTCATACAGACGGACAGACGGACAGACGGACAGACAGACAGACGGACAGACGGACGGACAGACGGACATGGCCATATCGACTCGGCTATTGATACTGATCAAGAATATATATACTTTATGGGGTCGGAGATGCTTCCTTCTAACTGTTACATACTTTTGCACAAAACCATTATACCCTGATTTACCCATTTTATGGGTTCAGGGTATAATGACGTGCACAGGAAACAACTCAGAAAAACCTAATCAGATAAGTTAATTAAAATAGGTTAGATATTTTAATCGACAATGTATGTAGTTCTTGATTCAAGTAAGATTTTTAATGATGGTTTGTTTTTTAATCAAGTGTATCTTAAACTTGAATTGAGTTCTTATGTTCCTATGAAAACGATTAAATTTCGTGTGTACTAAAATAGCGATTTCGTAAAAATTCTGAAACAAATATTTTGATTATTTATCCAAGATTTGTGTACTTGATGATACTTTTGTTGATCCAAGAATGATTATTATTCATTTAAGAAATTGTGTACTTGATATTAGTTTGACAATTTTTAGGTTTTCAAATAAAAAAAAAAAACAAGTAAGAAGGCTCTAGTTGGTAGAGCCTGACTAGATGATACCCTGAACCCAGTTGCAAAAAATTATACTCCATGCGCCCTTTAAGTTTGCTTCAAATAATAATCAGTTGAAACAAATCTTAAAACTGCCTTTACGATATCTCCTTTGACATATCGTTACCCATTTTTTCAACCCCCATTTTTACATTTCGAAAGTTTGAATAATTTTGCAATTGATTCCATGTTTATATCGGAAACCAGAATAGTTATCGATAATTTGAAATAAACTTGTTCTGCTAATGGTATAGGAGAACTTATATTCCAAACCTGAAGTCTCTAGCTCTTGCAGTCTGTGAGATCAACGAGATCTACAGACGGACACACGGAAATGGCCATATAGACTCGGCTATTGATGCTGATCAAGAATATATATACTTTATGGGGTCGGAGATGCTTTCTTATGTCTGGTACATACTGTTGCACAAAACTATTATACCCTGATATAGCAATTTTATGGGTTCAGGGCATAATAAACTGGAACGTCTGAAGCAAAAAGTACGTCGCATAGTGTAAAAGACCGTTGTGCATGCTAAATTTTTTGAAGAGCTCGAATGCTAAATGAGTTAAATGCCATGTTAACAGAGCACAAAACATGCACTGTGCATGACACATGCCGCACGGACCACAAAATTCCTACATAAAAAACCCCGCTACACATAACGTCAACTTCATAGTTGAGTGAGACCTGCAGGACTGCAAGTCAACCATGCAGTTATTAATCGTCTTTATTCTGATATTTGGTCTGTGCCAGCGGTTGTACTGCAACCATTTAGGCGAAGCAACTGATGAGTCCAACTTGGAGCTGCAACAAAACGTGCTTAAGATATTGCAAAGAATTCGTCTGGAGCAGGATTATGATACTATTGCTATATATGGATCAAATGTAGAGTGTGTATTTCAAAAGATTCTGCCTCAACTGGATCTTCCCACAGTGCTGTTTACCAAGGGAAGCAGCCTTGAAGATTGGAGCTTTAGCATTGATTCCCTTTTGCTGTGCTGTGGTTCCAAGGTGGAACAGGAGCAGAACTCACGCAACTTATTAAAACTTCAGCAGGCACGACGCTTGGTCTATCTGGAAAATGGAGTGCAACCAGACTTGCTTTGCAATGATTACTTTGAGCGCGAACAACATAATGTTGCTATGGTTAACGAAGAAGGAATCCTCTACAGCTGTCGACTCTTCCGAAAGCCTAACTACATTCAACTGGACATTTATTCTGCCTCTAACTTAGGCTCGATTTATGTTCAGCAATTTCAAAACATGCAAGGTGCAATAATTAAAAGCGACACGGATCAGTTGCCGCCACGTTCCATACTTTACCGCAATGCCAAGACAGGTAAAACCGAAATGCATGGCTATGTGGCAAGTTTGATAAACACCTTTGTGAAACGTGTTAATGGGACACTACAGTTGCCCGATAATTATGATTTTGGCCGGGTTAGTTACTATGGCGACATTGTCCAGAAGGCTCATCAAAGTCAACTGGATATTGGAACTGTATTGTCGCCTACCTTGGATGCCGACAACCTTGACCATCTCAGTTATCCATTTGCCACCACTTCGTATTGCTTGATGTTGCCAGTGCCAAAAAAGATGGCCTACATGCAAATCTATACAATAATTCTGGATTTACCCGTGCTGGGCATTATTCTGGTATTAATTGTGATATTTTCGCTACTTTTAATCTACAGTCATAAGTTGTCTTGGCGCCGGCTAAGTTTTACGAATGTCCTGCTCAATGACTGGTGCCTGCGTGGATTGTTGGGGCAGTCATTTCCAATGCCGTATAATCCCAGTGGTCATTTGAAGGCGATTTGTTTGATTCTATTCTTTGCAAGTTTGATGATAACCACCATGTATAATTCTTATTTACAATCCTATTTTACAAGTCCGCCAACCGAGAAGATGTGCCATAACTTCGCGGATCTTCGGATGTCACCCTACAAAATTGCTGTGGAGCGCACTGAGACAAATCTCCTGCTGCGTAGCCATAATCTTAGCTTGGCCGATTCAAAAAATGCTTTTGTAGTGAATAATTGGAATGATTTTGTACACATGCGGAATACATTCAATGCCAGCTTCGCTTATCCAGTGACAGAACTGAGATGGCGCACCTATGACGAGCAACAGGAACCCTTTGAGGAACAGGCTTTCTACTACGCAGATGATATCTGCCTTAATCGTTTTGTAATGCTTTGTGTCCCATTGCGAAAAAATTTGCCCTATCGCCAACACTTTGAACAACACATTCTCTATATGAAGGCATCTGGGTTAATTGATTTCTGGATAGACCGAAGCTTCTACGAAATGG
>JAWNNU010001129.1:0-117593 GCA_035044585.1 Scaptomyza polygonia
GAGCATCACCCGAGGTCCCGAGGATGTGGACGTGTCACCCAGACACAAGCATTGAGACCAAGAGAGCCATCGAGGAAATAAAACGGGAAATGCGATCACGCAGCAGACGGAATACGAGAGACCGGCTTAGGGTGACGGTAGGGGAGGTAGTTTACTCTGTGACCATACACCCGGACGGGATGGTCACAGTCACGAAGAAAGGGGGGGGTGTGAAGTAGGCCCGCCGGGAGCCTCCTACACATATAGACTTTAGATTAGAAACACTTACGAAACAAAGTTATGAAGAACACGTATCATGTACCATATACCTATTATTTAATCATTAATTATATACATGCTTATTATTTAATCATTATTCACGTACTTAGCATTTAATCATTACGCACATACTTATTGTTTAAGTTTACAATGGAATGAATTTAAATAGAGCTGTTAGTAAAATACGTATAAGTTAATAGTATAAGCCTGAACGAAGGAGAAGAACAAACACAAGTTCAGCAGCACGTCACAGCACAGCAAGAGAGCCGGGCAGCGAAGCCGGCGACAAAAGAGTGACGATCGGCCGCACGTTCGCGGCACGCGACTGAATTGTCGCGAACCAGAGCACAAGAAGCGCGCTGACCTGAAGCGCGAGGCCGGCAAGGTAGTGGGTAATGGAGTTCACAGCCGAACAGACGCGGCCGCGGGTTAGAAAAATCACGCCGGAGGAGATACGAGAGATAATAGAAGTCAAAGTATAAGAAGAACGAGAAAGTTTAAATATAGACATAAACGGAAAGTATGATTTAACAGAAAGACATGCGCGTTTTGCTTGGGAGTTACTAATACTGGGCAGAGGGTTAAATGCGCCAAAGAAATCGGTGGTCGGCATTTAACAAAGTGGCGGCGCGATTTGCGGGGCTGGAGGCGACAGTACAAAGGTTGACCTTGTACGACCCCTAACCGCTGAGGCGCTCGTTTGCTGTGCTTGTCTTAAGACACCGGGTCGAACATCGCAATACTTACCTCCACTTCGCGAGCGTTCCTTGATGTTGAATATAAATATCTTGTGACGTGGGCCGTGGACAGACTGAGATCTGTACCCCGGCAAAAAAACTACTTTACAATTTCTATCTTTGGAGCGCAGAACGTCTCCGGACACGTGGAAGCAATATGCTGCGTTCATGACGGAATATAAGTATTTAGGGCACATGAAAAAAGTGTCACCTCAGCAGATTCCAAGAAGCCACTACTTCATCCCTAATCATTGTGTGCTAAAACCGGATAGCACCAGAACAAAGTTAAGAGTTGTTTTTGATGCATTCTGCAAAACGTCGACAGAAAAATCACTTAACGACATACTGCAAGTAGGACCTATTGTGCAGAGCGGCCTCATGTCAATCTTGCTAAGATTTAGAACACACAAATTTGTGTTTACTGCGCACATTGAAAAGATGTAACTCCAGATTTGGATCAATCCCGATAACCAGTTTGATCATCAAATGATCGTTTGAAGAAACAATCCCAAGGAGCAACTGAAGTACTATGGACTAAAAACAGTCGCGTACGGCACGGTCTCAGCTCCATTCTTAGCAACCAAGTGTCTTAATCACTTGGGCGCGACACACTTGGACAAATCATCAGCATGAGCAACTGCACTACTAAATGACTTCTATGTAGACGACTGACTAACAGGAGCAGACTCAGTCCAAGGAGCAATCCTCATTCGAGAAAATTTGATGAAGATTCTGCGTTCCTATAGATCGAGCAACTGTTACAAGGGATACCCAAGGATGACAACGCAAGCGAAGTAAACTTTGAGGACACAGTGGACAATTATAGGATCAAGACACTGGGTCTTATTTGGATGCCCAAAGGGGACCAACTTTGTGGCCGCGCTCAGAGCAGCACAGCTACGAAAATAACTAAACGTTTCGTATGCTCAGAGTTGGCACAAACCTTTGACCACCAAGGCTTGTTTGCTCCCGTCGTTGTGAAAGCCAAGATTTTCATGCAACAACTCTAGGAAGACAATTTCCCACTCAAAACGAGTTACCTACAACTGTTCAGAACGAATGGAATGACTATCGAAAGGACTTGAAGAGTCTAACTACACACATTTGTGGACGCATCTGAACGCGCATACGGCGCAGCAATATAAGTACGCGCAACATACAAAAATAAGCAAACTTCTGTGCGATTGCTATGTTCCAAATCTCGAGTAGCTCCAACAACAAAGCAGTCACTCCTGCTGCTAAAACTTTGTGCTGCACTGTTAGGTGCTGAGCTCGCGGACACGATTCGACGAGACCTCAACTCGAACTCCAATACCAGGATATTTTTGTTGTCCTATAATGGATCAATGCAGCTGCCTCCACATACCACACTTTTGTGGCCAACCGGATAGCAAAGATCCAAGCGTTGACAGACCAAAATCAATGGCACCATGTGCTATCCGCCAACAACGCAGCGGAGGTTCTTTCAAGAGGAATATCTGCGCGAAGGTTACCCGAGCATAATTTATGGCTAAATGGACCACTATTCCTGCATGGCTTTCCAGACAAGTGGGCAATCCCACCCAACATATTTCCGGGAAACCTGGAGGAGAAAACAAAACATGTAATCCTAGCAGTATTTCCATCTACAATAGGTGAAGAGTTGTACACTTGCAGACACAGTAACTCATTGCACAAACTGCAATGCATTGTAGCGTATAAAACACAGATCAGAAACTTATACTTTGTGCATCAAAGAATTGGATGACGCTCGCAAATTAATTTTGGAGACAATACAATAAGTTGAATTCACTGCTGATCTCAAAATGTTGCAACGCTACAAAATGGTGGACAAAAAGAGTCCTGTCTCATCCCTGTCGCCTAAACAAGGCTTAGACGGCTTTATGCGAGTTGGAGGTCGATTGGAGCAAGCCCCACTCCCATACAATACAAAACACCAGATTCTATTGCCTTACAACGATCCTATAGTAAAAATGCTATTGCGCGAGCTGCATTAAGATAGCATGCACTGTGGCGCTCAAGCTTTACGAGCAACGGCGAGGCAGCAATATTGGATCTTGAACGACAAAACTATGTCAAGAAACATCATTCACAGCTGCGTAAAATGCAACAAAGCAAAACCAAAGCTTATGAACCAAATTATGGGCAATTTGCCGACCGATCGAATAACACCGACACGCCCGTTGCTTACAACAGGCGTAGACTACTGCGGACTAATTTTGATTCATCCTAAACTGCGCGGGAAAAGACCAGACAAAGCTTACATAGCCGTATTCTGTTGCTTCTCTACCAAGGCGGTGCACCTTGAGCTAGTAAGTGATCTAACAAACGTCTTTTCAGGTGTCTGCGACGCTTCTTAAGCCGCCGAGGAAAGTGTCAAAAGATTCATTGTGATTCATTCAACGCTACAAACTTCGTTGGAGCGAACAACCAACTAAAGAATCTGGAAGGATCAATATTTGGCGAAAAAGACCAAGCAGAGATCATAAATCAATGTTACAAAAAACAAATGCATTTAAATTTATTCCACCACGATCACCATCATTTGGAGGGCTATGGGAGGCTGCGATCTAGTCTGCAAAACGACTTCTGGCCACCACGACCAATACTGCATCTCCAATTACACCGATGTCAAATGATCCACCGGATACAACCACCCTCACTCCAGCACACTTTTTGATTGGGGAAACGCTGACTGCTCCCCGCGATGTAAACACGGCACGCAATGAAAGCTCCTTAGTAAAACGCTGGGAATTAGTGTCCAGACTAAAGCAAGGATTCTGGAAGCAGTGGTCGGAGAAATACTTGCAAGGACTAAATGCCAGGCACAAATGGAAATCTACTAATGCCAATATTAAGGAAGGTATACTTGTGCTAGTCAAGGAAGATAATATACCTGTGATGAGCTGACCACTGGGACGCATTATCAAAACGTTCCCAGGAAAAGACAATTACGTCAGGGTAGCTGACGTTTAAACTGCCTCACGAACCTACAAACGCCCTATGAACAGACTTGCGCCACTGTTTCCATGGCCAAAAAACGCACTATCACTGAAAAAGAGGACACAGATAAAATTGATGCGCCACCCGTACATCGGAAACGACTGATGTCGCCAACAATCACTTCATCCATGCTAATTCTGTTTCTCATGTTACCCCTGGTGCTGACACAGTCGGTAGTTGTGAAAAAGTTCTACACAAGGCCTAGAATATTTTATGAAAAAATTGGAACAACAAAGAGAGCTATATCTGACTGGACCATAATAATATATTATGAATTGGAACTGGTGCGATATGAAAACATTTGATTTGGGATTAAAAAATCCAAATACATATGTTCAAAACTAAATGATGGGCACACATGTGATTCCATATCACAGCATTTCCGGCACCTGTTTGACGAATTGCAAATGGGAAATGCACTCATACAAGACAAGTCACTTTTCATCAAAATGTGACGACTTTCGCGCAAAATCAATTAGCGAGCGCCTTTATTGGGTGCAACGGCCAAAATTATGCGTCAATTACTTCAGAAATGACAATAAAACAAATTCTGTCCGAGCAACTTCAGCTGTTTCAAATGTATCAAGAAACACCACACTTTAGTTCATTTGGAGAACGCGATCATTTCAGCAGCAGCAGAGCCACAACCACAAGTTGAGGCATCCGCGAACAACCGAAATAAGAACTTACTAGCTGGAGCAAAAGTAGTTGTGCAAGCAAATAATGAGCAAGAGTCAACAGTCAAGGCATTGCTGGATTCTGGATCACAGATCAACGTCATTTCTGAAAGGCTTGTTACAATGCTGGCACTAAAACGTCATGACACAACTCTCCGGATTGAAGGAATCGGAGGAAACTCAAGAGTCAGCTGAGCTCGTGTAAATGTGACAGTTACAACACTACACAGCAATTAACTGGGAACATGTCATAACGCCCAGGGTCATAACACAAAAAAAGTGTCATAGCGCCCACGGGCGTTATGACATTTCCAAAGTGTCGTAGCGCCCATACACTCAATTGAACATAATCACAACCACGCTTCTCCAGAAAAGTTTATAAAAGAGCTGGACTTAATTAACAATATAAAAAGAAAATGTGAAACCAAAAATTTGAAAAGAAAAGGAGTACGTGATATTTTTTACGAAGAATGCCAAAAAAAAAACTGGGGAAGCTTTACCTTCAGATGCTTTTCCGAAAGAAAGACGGCAATTGCTTAGGATCCGTAGTGAAGCCGCGATGAAAAATCCTAACTCGCTATTGCTCTGCCCATATTGCAGACAAATAGTTGAAAGTAATGAAAAAACTTACCAATTAAATATGAATTTTTTATTATTCAACCTCAACATTTATTTGGGAAAGGATGCTTGCGGCGCTAAGATTGACACAATTTAAATATTTTTTTTTTTTTTATTTCAGAAACTATTTATAAAGTAAAGAAATAATGAAAAAATCGCGCGATTTTTTTGTATACAAATTTTCGCCAGCGGCGCTTTGATTGACACAATATAAATATTTTATTTCAATAACTATTTATTTGATAAGAAAGATTGATAAAATTTTAAAACTAAATTTCAAATATATTTAAAATATTGAATATATTAAACTAGGAGCTATGTAAAGCATAGCATTATTTTAATTGGGAAATAAGACCCCAAGACTAAAGTAAAATAGATTTGGGGTCTTATATATTTATTTTTTGGGGTCTTTTTTCATAATTAAATATTTGTAGGAAATTGGGAGCCAAAAATTAAAATAAAACCTTAAATATGATTAAAAATCGATTTTCTTTCGGCCTTATTTCATTCTTTTTTTGGGGGGTTTGTTATGCAGCGTCTGTATCATATTATTATTTAATTTTTATTAGTTTCGGGCGTTATAGTGTCAAAAGCCCCCAAAAAAGTGAAACAAAGCCCTGCGAGCGCTATGACACTTTTGGAAATGTCATAACGCCCGTGGGCGCTATGACACTATACACAGGTCGTTATGACATGTACCCCAATTAACAATGCGCATGGAAGCCTTTGGACTAACCAGTATAATATCGAATCAACCTGCCCAATCGACCAACAAAACCAATTGAAGCATACCAAGCAGTCTGCCACTTGCTGACCCCTACTTCAACAAACCAGGAAATATTTATAGGTTAATTGGCGCAGATCACTATTATTCAATTCTGCTCCCTTAACAACACAGAATATTCCATTGTGGTCCAATTATGCAAAAAAGTGAACTTGGATGGATTATTGTGGGAAAAAAAATCATCAGCCATTTGTGCAGCAGCTTCAAATGAAGTAACCAATGATTAATTGGAACGGTTTTAGAAACTGGATAACATGGAGTCAGCAGAAACACATCGAACACCCCTTGAGGCCCAGTGTGAAAAACACTTCTTGGTGAATCTTCAAATGGCGGTGGATGGCAGATTCATAGTTAAACTTCCATTTTCTGAACACTATTCAGCCCTGGTAGAGTCCATAGAAATTGCGACTAAACGATTTCTATCTTTGGAGCGCAGAACGTCTCCGGACACGTGGAAGCAATATGCTGCGTTCATGACGGAATATAAGTATTTAGGGCACATGAAAAAAGTGTCACCTCAGCAGATTCCAAGAAGCCACTACTTCATCCCTAATCATTGTGTGCTAAAACCGGATAGCACCAAAACAAAGTTAAGAGTTGTTTTTGATGCATTCTGCAAAACGTCGACAGAAAAATCACTTAACGACATACTGCAAGTAGGACCTATTGTGCAGAGCGGCCTCATGTCAATCTTGCTTAGATTTAGAACACACAAATTTGTGTTTACTGCGCACATTGAAAAGATGTAACTCCAGATTTGGATCAATCCCGATAACCAGTTTGATCATCAAATGATCGTTTGAAGAAACAATCCCAAGGAGCAACTGAAGTACTATGGACTAAAAACAGTCGCGTACGGCACGGTCTCAGCTCCATTCTTAGCAACCAAGTGTCTTAATCACTTGGGCGCGACACACTTGGACAAATCATCAGCAGGAGCAACTGCACTACTAAATGACTTCTATGTAGACGACTGACTAACAGGAGCAGACTCAGTCCAAGGAGCAATCCTCATTCGAGAAAATTTGATGAAGATTCTGCGTTCCTATAGATCGAGCAACTGTTACAAGGGATACCCAAGGATGACAACGCAAGCGAAGTAAACTTTGAGGACACAGTGGACAATTATAGGATCAAGACACTGGGTCTTATTTGGATGCCCAAAGGGGACCAACTTTGTGGCCGCGCTCAGAGCAGCACAGCTACGAAAATAACTAAACGTTTCGTATGCTCAGAGTTGGCACAAACCTTTGACCACCAAGGCTTGTTTGCTCCCGTCGTTGTGAAAGCCAAGATTTTCATGCAGCAACTCTAGGAAGACAATTTTGAGTGGGATAACGAGTTACCTACAACTGTTCAGAACGAATGGAATGACTATCGAAAGGACTTGAAGAGTCTAACTACACACATTTGTGGACGCATCTGAACGCGCATACGGCGCAGCAATATAAGTACGCGCAACATACAAAAATAAGCAAACTTCTGTGCGATTGCTATGTTCCAAATCTCGAGTAGCTCCAACAACAAAGCAGTCACTCCTGCAGCTAAAACTTTGTGCTGCACTGTTAGGTGCTGAGCTCGCGGACACGATTCGACGAGACCTCAACTCGAACTCCAATACCAGGATATTTTTGTTGTCCTATAATGGATCAATGCAGCTGCCTCCACATACCACACTTTTGTGGGCAACCGGATAGCAAAGATCCAAGCGTTGACAGACCAAAATCAATGGCACCATGTGCTATCCGCCAACAACGCAGCGGAGGTTCTTTCAAGAGGAATATCTGCGCGAAGGTTACCCGAGCATAATTTATGGCTAAATGGACCACTATTCCTGCATGGCTTTCCAGACAAGTGGGCAATCCCACCCAACATATTTCCGGGAAACCTGGAGGAGAAAATAAAACATGTAATCCTAGCAGTATTTCCATCTACAATAGGTGAAGAGTTGTACACTTGCAGACACAGTAACTCATTGCACAAACTGCAATGCATTGTAGCGTATAAAACACAGATCAGAAACTTATACTTTGTGCATCAAAGAATTGGATGACGCTCGCAACTTAATTTTGGAGACAATACAATAAGTTGAATTCACTGCTGATCTCAAAATGTTGCAACGCTACAATATGGTGGACAAAAAGAGTCCTGTCTCATCCCTGTCACCTAAACAAGGCTTAGACGGCTTTATGCGAGTTGGAGGTCGATTGGAGCAAGCCCCACTCCCATACAATACAAAACACCAGATTCTATTGCCTTACAACGATCCTATAGTAAAAATGCTATTGCGCGAGCTGCATTAAGATAGCATGCACTGTGGCGCTCAAGCTTTACGAGCAACGGCGAGGCAGCAATATTGGATCTTGAACGACAAAACCATGTCAAGAAACATCATTCACAGCTGCGTAAAATGCAACAAAGCAAAACCAAAGCTTATGAACCAAATTATGGGCAATTTGCTTACAACAGGCGTAGACTACTGCGGACTAATTTTGATTCATCCTAAACTGCGCGGGAAAAGACCAGACAAAGCTTACATAGCCGTATTCTGTTGCTTCTCTACCAAGGCGGTGCACCTTGAGCTAGTAAGTGATCTAACAAACGTCTTTTCAGGTGTCTGCGACGCTTCTTAAGCCGCCGAGGAAAGTGTCAAAAGATTCATTGTGATTCATTCAACGCTACAAACTTCGTTGGAGCGAACAACCAACTAAAGAATCTGGAAGGATCAATATTTGGCGAAAAAGACCAAGCAGAGATCATAAATCAATGTTACAAAAAACAAATGCATTTAAATTTATTCCACCACGATCACCATCATTTGGAGGGCTATGGGAGGCTGCGGTCTAGTCTGCAAAACGACTTCTGGCCACCACGACCAATACTGCATCTCCAATTACACCGATGTCAAATGATCCACCGGATACAACCACCCTCACTCCAGCACACTTTTTGATTGGGGAAACGCTGACTGCTCCCCGCGATGTAAACACGGCACGCAATGAAAGCTCCTTAGTAAAACGCTGGGTATTAGTGTCCAGACTAAAGCAAGGATTCTGGAAGCAGTGGTCGGAGAAATACTTGCAAGGACTAAATGCCAGGCACAAATGGAAATCTACTAATGCCAATATTAAGGAAGGTATACTTGTGCTAGTCAAGGAAGATAATATACCTGTGATGAGCTGACCACTGGGACGCATTATCAAAACGTTCCCAGGAAAAGACAATTACGTCAGGGTAGCTGACGTTTAAACTGCCTCACGAACCTACAAACGCCCTATGAACAGACTTGCGCCACTGTTTCCATGGCCAAAAAACGCACTATCACTGAAAAAGAGGACACAGATAAAATTGATGCGCCACCCGTACATCGGAAACGACTGATGTCGCCAACAATCACTTCATCCATGCTAATTCTGTTTCTCATGTTACCCCTGGTGCTGACACAGTCGGTAGTTGTGAAAAAGTTCTACACAAGGCCTAGAATATTTTATGAAAAAATTGGAACAACAAAGAGAGCTATATCTGACTGGACCATAATAATATATTATGAATTGGAACTGGTGCGATATGAAAACATTTGATTTGGGATTAAAAAATCCAAATACATATGTTCAAAACTAAATGATGGGCACACATGTGATTCCATATCACAGCATTTCCGGCACCTGTTTGACGAATTGCAAATGGGAAATGCACTCATACAACACAATCGAAACCATCGGTCCCCATTTGATGCCGTAAGCAATATTGCAAGCAGTCTATTTGGAGTTTTAGATTGGGACTAAGCTAACAAAATGACCAAGGTAATTGAGGAGGTAAAAACCAATGAGGCATTTCTACTGCACCTGCTGAGAAATCCAATATCAGCACTTGACTCAATCATCAATGTTGTCAAGAACACCAGGTCTACATCGGATCCGCGGCTAAAGCTACTTGAAAAACAAGTGGCAAACATTGGCCAAAGCAGAGAAAGGTACACAGGCGCAGTTCTCACAGAGACCCACCTGGCACTAACAACTCAATTAACACTGCTAGCAGCCACTCTCCAGCGCATGAAATCAGAAATAGTGGACGTACTAACAGGAGTTCACCATCATACAATCAGCCCAGTTTTGATTTCCCCTAACCAGATAAAGGATCAATTGCCACCAGATCAAACGTTACCCCTGACATCATCGAACTTCATTGGAGATTGTTTGAGCTTAAAACAGCAATAATAGCAGACAACAACCACATGTATGATCTACGACGCCGCCTTACACTACGACACGAAGAATACATATGTTTTGACCATCAAGCTATGTTCAAATTTAATAACCGCTGTGAATTTCAGCTTTTTAACAACAAGATACCAACAGTATGTCAAAGAACTCACAGAACAACCAAAATGGTATGGACAAAAACACACCAGCCTAACAATTGAATATTTGCAACCACCTCGGCAATGGACTTGCAAGCCGCATGCAATGGAAAACCGTCTACAATACAGATAGAAGACACCGGATCGCTTACTTTATCGTATGGCTGTACTGCCCCCAACTCGGAGATTTGCATTAGTACGTTCGGCACCATAATAAGTCAAGTGAAGCCAAGTTACGCCCACTTTGGCTATGTAATCAAGCCAAACATCACCGATGGACCTGCGAAAACATTCAACATCTCAGAGTACAAGGCCGAAGAAGACAACGATCTAGACTATTTACAGTAAAAGTTGGCAACACTGAACATCCAATAGTAGCCTAACCAATCAAGCTCAGTACTACATAACCATATAACTTTTTATGCTGCGTTAGCTGTATCCATCATATTGCTATGCGCCTATGCAATGCGAAAGAGACGCGACCAACCGCCCCCAGGACTGAAGCCAGCCAAACATCCGAGCCAGCCGTATCCCCAAGACGATTCACACTAGACGAAGACGACAGTTGAACACCTGTTCAACGGCCAGGGGAATGTTTAGGCGTATATGTATTTAAGTCTTATCACAAACACATGACACACAATAATAAATACAATAAAGTATGCTAATTAAATGCAACTAAATATGTCAATAAATATGTAAATATAATAGGTCAGTACTTAAAATTGGTCAATTAAAAACAGAACCGTAAGTCAAAATTTCTTGTTTACGGAAACTGCTGACTATACAGCATGTGTAGCTAGAGCCGCGGTCAGCCAACCCGATTGTTGCCAATACACAATTCCGCAGTGGTAAGCAACTGCTGCTTAAACGAAAACCCAAATTACACATATGTAAACTAAGCTTTTTCTTATCTATAAATACTGCAACTTTCGTCAATAAAAGTCAGAGTCTTTGCCCTTAAGCAAAACACAAGTCTTTCATTATTTTCAAGGAACTCCCTCTCCGTAGTTAAACTAGTTACAAGTGCTAGTTGTGGCAGTCAGTTTATGTACTGAATGCTTATACACAGTTGTGTTTTTTTTTCTTTTCTTATTCGTGCTTAATGTAATCTTGTCTGGAGAGGCTCTAGGTGGCATCGGACACTGTCACTACTGCAACAGTAGCCAGTAGAAGGATCTATAACATGTAAGAAGGCTTTACTCATAGACACTCGACCAGTAGAAACCTTAAGACATTGCACATGCAGTCATTGTTGGCATGATGATAAATGTTTGAATAGCAAGTTGAAAATTTGAAATCTCATGATCAGTTTGTTTTCGATAAATTTTGTGTATCGGGAATTGGAAATGCTATCGATCATATAAAAAAGGCTTGATTTGCTTATAGCTAAAAAGAGTTTTCATCTTCGCTTAGACCGACAGCCAGACGGATGGACATGTAAACTGGCTGACATGGCCAATTTGACACGCCTTTTCTGGCTAATATTTTGGGAACAGGGAGGATTTCTACTACAACCAGAAAAAGGTTCGAGTCCCGTGTTTAAATACTTGATACCGAAGGTTAAAAAATATTCGAAACTTTTTTCCACAGCCTTCAAGCTAGAGACTTCAAACCTTACATATATATTTATATATGTCCGAGCTAACTGTGCCAAAAGCTAATTAAAAGTGCCAAAATTGAGGTTCTACGATATCTGGGGAGCTCGCAAATCGATAAGTTCGATAACTCATAATAGATAAATCCACCTGCCCTAGCCAAATTTAGTGCCAAAATAGGGGATGAAGAATCCTAAAAAAATTTGAATGCCACCCTCACCTATACCGCCTCCAGCCACACTTACAAAATCTAACTAACTTTGAGCTAGAAAAACCAAATTTAGTACGAACATAGCAATTGACGACCCCAAAAATCACCATAAAAAATTTGATTGCCACGCACCCCTACACCGCCCCGAGCCAACCATCCACCACTTTGCACAAACTTTGAGAAAGAGTCACCAAATTTGGGGTGAGGATAGCTTTTGGCATCCCCATTTGCGTCAAACAATCTTTGAAGTGGCCTACATCGCTGCCTCACGCGTACCCCCTTGCAATCAAGCATCTTCTTATGGGTTTTAGTATAGGTATCTAGTATACCGCAGTCGGTTGCGTCTGACTTCACTTTTTCCACTTGTTTCTTAATGTTTTTGTGTCAAGGCTTCGGGCCTCATGCATGGATGCACAAAGTGTGGGTATTGTTATTGATATAATCTGCTTGTGGGCCTAGCTGGCGACAAAAGGTATGAATTTTGTGATTTAAAAAAAAATATAAAGGTAAACAAGACGATAAAGTGTGACTTAAAACAACCATCAACAAATGTTACTAACGCTGGCTGTCACAACGCAACGGAAGACGAATTCGAAATAACGTAAACAAGTAGATACGTTGCAGTCGGACGCAACCGACTGCGGTATACTCGATACCAGTCATAAAACCGATTAAAAGCGACCTGATTGCAATGGGGTGCAGATTCGGCAGAGGTGTTAGCTGCCTCAAAGATTGTCTGATTCAGATGGGGAAGGCAATAAGCTAAATTTCTTCCAAAGTGGGTGACTCCAGCCACAGAGAGTCTAATATATAGACTGTGCAATTGGCAGTAAAAGCTTTTCCTCATGTATTCGAGCTGGAAACTTCTCGACAGTGAACAGCATATTGCAGACGTTTTTGTTTCATTTGCCCTTGCGCTCGTCGTCTATCGTACTACAGCCAAAAACGGTAAATGTTTGTAGGTATTTGCATGCAAGTGTTTGATACATAAATTTCTTGCTGTGCCGCTTGCCGAGATTTTTGTTATTTCAGATATTTTCCTTTTTTGGTGTCGGCGGCAAACGACATCGACAAATGCAAATAAAGAAATTTATAAAAATTGCACTTGAATTAACACAAAACTCGAACTTTAATAAACAAAAGATTCTTTATAAACATCAATGGTATATTTTGTTTTCCAGTACATATTATACATTTTAGAGTATTTATTTATTTATTTATTTATTTATTTAATGTCGGCTATGAGCAGCTGACAAATCAAAATTAACTATAATTATAATATTAAAATAATATAGTATAAAATAAAGAATTATAATATCTGAAATAAAGTTCAAAATTAAGATAAAAAATTTAAAAAGTTAACGTTAAAGCTCTGGGAAATTCCAAATAAATATAACTGGTCCAACATTTGTTGCGTGGATTGGGAAAAACCCAGAAAAACCCAATCAGACCAGTGGAAGATTAGTGATTAGTGGTTACGATTAGATAAGGCAGAAAGGATAGATCGTTTTAGTACTGGAGTCGAGGTCTCCAAAGAGACAAGAGAATAAAGTTTGTTATAGTCAGAACATAACACACGAAATGGTTCATGAATTAAATAGTTACTCGAGGCTGAGGGGTAAAAAGTTACGTGTGGATCTAATGGGAACATTTAATTTTATTCGACTTAGAAGAACTGATGAGTCGATTTCACCATTAAGTAGATTAGTGACAAATACTACACCATGCATAATTCTACGGTTCAACAGGGAAGGAAGATTAATTAAAAGAAGTCTACTTGAATAGGGGGGTAGGTCTATTCCAGGAACCCAGTCAAAACATCTGAGCGCAAACAGAAGAAATTTCCTCTGCACAGACTCAATTCTATCCCGGTGAAGCCCGTATTGCGGGGACCACACACAAGATCCATACTCCAGGATGGGGCGTACCAATGATGTATATAGCGTTTTAGTGGTGTAGGGATCATCAAACTCTTTTGACCACCGCTTGATGAATCCAAGTACATTTATGGCCTTATTGACCATCGACGATATGTGAGAATCAAATTTTAATTTGCTATCAAGAATGATGCCTAAATCTTTAATTTCAAAAACGCGGACAAGTGGTGAAGCATCAAGCACGTATCGAGCAGTATGAGGGGAACCTCTACAAAAAGTCATGATTTTACATTTTGAACAATTTAAATTAAGTAAGTTATAACGGCACCAAGCCGACAGTGCACCCAAGTCCGACTGTAGTAAGTTACATAGAGAATCATCATTATAGGTGAAACAAAGCTTTACATCATCAGCAAACATATAAACACGAGAGTTAGTAATAACAGCAGGAAGATCGTTAATAAATAGATTAAATAGCAATGGTCCCATGTGACTCCCCTGAGGAACACCAGAGGTAACAAAAATAGATTTGGATACAGAAGATTTAAAAACTACTTTTTGTGTTCGGCCACACAAGTACTCAGAAAGCCACGACAGGAATTTTGCTGGAAATCCAATAGTATTTAATTTTTGAAGCAACAAAGAATGACTAACAGAATCAAATGCCTTACTAAAATCTGTGTAAACGACGTCAGTTTGCATTTTGTCCTGAAACCCTTTGATAACTAGTGAGGTAAACTCAAGAAGGTTTGTGGTAGTAGATCTTCGCCTAACAAAACCGTGTTGATAAGGGGATAAAATTGAAGTACATAAGTGCTGCAATTGGGTGCAAATAATTTTTTCAAAGACTTTCGGAATGGCAGACAGCTTAGATATCCCCCTATAGTTTTTAACGTTGGACTTGGAAGAATTTTTATGGAGTGGAATAATAAAAGATTCCTTCCATATACCAGGAAACACAGCTGAGTCAACTGACAAGTTGAATAATTTGTGTAAGGGTTTACAAAGTGAGTCCGCACAATATCTAAGTATACAACCTGGCACTCCATCAGGACCAGGCAAGAAGCTGGGTTTGATAGTGTTGAGGTCGCCTAGCAGCGTACACTCAGTTATAACTGGGACATAAATGCAGTTTGACGCTTGAACTTGAAATGGATAGGAATTAGTGCAACTATATGAACTCGATGTGTATACAGATTGAAAATACTCAGCAAAGAGATCGGCCACTGCCTGATCGGTATTTGCTTTTGTATTATCAAGGTAAACCGAGGAAGGCAAGCAAGAAGATTTACGTTTAGAGTTAACAAATTTAAAAAACTGTTTCGGATCGCGGGAAAAGTTTGATCTGCAACGATTGAGATAATTGTTATAACAAATAGTGTTTACAGAAATAAAATTTGACTTTGCAATTATATACAAGGATAAATCTAAAGTATTTCCAGATCTTTTAAATTTTTTATAGGATCTTGTTTTCAGGTTTTTTAATTTTGATAGTTCCCTCGTAAACCAAGGTGGTTTATTTTCACTTAAAGGAACAGTGACGGGAACACATATATCCAAATATGAATTCAAAGTCCTGTAAAAAATGGCAATGGCAGTTTCTATATCAGTACAAGAATACAGTTGAGACCAATTAGTATGCTGAAGAAGGTCATTTAATTTAGTAAAGTTAGTTTTACGAAAACATCGTGTCTTTAAACAATTGTTAGATGTTGAGCTAAGGTTAAAAAGTTCAAATGAAAGTTCTAAAGTTGGATGGTAGGTATCTTCGGGAAGCACTAAAGGGTGTACTCTACTAACAGTACTACAATCAGAGTCAGAAACAAATATTAAATCTAGCATTTTATTACTACTGTTATGCACCCTGTTAACTTGTGATAGGCCTAACTCTAAAAGGCCATCGATAAAATCATCAGAAGTAGCCGGTAATTGCGCCGAAGATGTGTCATTCACAGACCATAACACATGTGGCAAATTAAAATCGCCAACCACTATAAGTTGATCCATATCCGTCAACAACGACGACACAAGCTGCAGGGCATTCAGATGGGATTTGTAAATGTTAATATCAGAATTGGGAGGAATATATGAACAAGCAATATAAAGACAGCGGGCGCTAAATAATATTTTAACACATATGAACTCAATATCCGGATGATCATGAGATTGAATCTGTTCAGAGGAAATACAGGAATCAACAGCAATGAGAACACCGCCCCCCTTGCGGGAGGCGCGATCGCACCTGTAAAGGTTATACTTCATAGGCAAAACGGAATAATCCGATATATCAGGTTTTAACCAGGTTTCTGTCAGTGCTACTATCTGAGAATCAAAGGATAAGCTGTTTACATATAGTTTAGAAAGTTTAGTGTTAAGGCCTCGAACATTTTGATAGGCCAAGCTAACTACTTTTGTTAGTTTTTTGCCGCCGAAGTTGAGGCAACAGGGTGGCTAACAGTTGGTGCACTACTGAACCTACTATCGTTATTATTAATTTTATGCCTATTCACATACTCCTTTACAATGAGCTGCGGTGGCCAAAACTTTCCAGAACAAATTGTCGAGAAAAGTTCGGGCGGAACACTCAATTTGAAAGAAGATATGGTTCTGGCTTGTTTAAACTTGAACTTTTCAACAGTTATAAATGGAGAGTCTATTTTACTTTTAATGTAGGCACTAACATCATCCAACGAAGTGTCGGATGCTAGCCTAGACACGAAAATAAATTTTTTCAAAGGCACAACAACAAGAGGCTTGTGAGCCCCCGGTGTACCTTCAGTAGGCTTAATAGGCACACAAGCTGTTGGAAGAGAAAGATTGGGTGTTAAAATCGGGGAAGGGTTATGGTTTGGATTTCTTGCCGGCGAATTAAAATGCATTAACGGGCTAGCAATTGAACCCGTTGGGGGATTAGCGATAGGTACCAAAAGGGGAGTGGTGACCAAGACCGGAGGAACAGTGAGCGGATTAGGCCCTGAAGTCTTTTTACGCTTCGGCGAATTACTCAACAACTTGCCTTTTTTGAAGCTTGACTGCAACTCTTTAAAGGAAGTATGCAGGTTATTAAATGCAGTATGCATTGTATTAAAACCTGCATATGTCTGTCTCATAAATTGAGTAGACTCCTTTTCAACCTCGTTACAGGACTGACAAAACCATTTAAGGCCAATATCTGCAAGTAAACAGTCCCGTATTTTGGCCGTAAAGCCGACACACTTCATGTGTATAACATTGTCACACAATCGGCACAGAATAAAGTCTTGGTTGGATGATCCAACCAATTTGCAGTTGTTGCTGCAACAAAGTAGCATATTGATTTTAAGTTGAATAAATAAAAATAATAATAAAAAGAAAAAAAGTAATATGCTTTATCAAAAAGATGTAGGGTTCACGAAAGTAAGTGTGAAGGCGTTGATGCAATGAGCACGATCAAACGGTAAAAAGCAAGAGAGCGAGAGAGCTTGAGTGCGTTGGCAGATACAACTACAAGTACTTCGGATAAGAGCGGACGTTAGCGTGAGAGGACTGATGCTGGAGTGCAAGAGCAAGAAAATAAGACAAGCTGTTTGTTGTTATTGGATGAAAGAAAACACAGAACAAGCACAGAATAAGCAAATGCAAATATACGTATGTATGTACATATGTTTTTTTAAAGCAAATGCAGCGTTGGTTCTGCTGCGACTTCAAATGTAATTTAAGTCCGCAACTATTGTTAAGCACACGTAAATATATACAACGTATATTTGCGATCACTGCTAGAATCGTTTACCAAATAAAACCAAGTAACACTAAGTGCACAAACACAAGAAAACAATAACTTATTGAGAGCGCTCAAAAACACAACCGACACCAACGAAAGACGAAAGCTATGAGTAGTACTAGGTTTTTTAAACAGTTCAAAAATATGTAAATTAAATTAAATTTAATTAAATTAATTAAATACTTATAATATTTTTAATTCATGAATGAATTTATTTACCTTGTTCATAAATTGTCAAATTATTATAGATGAGACTGTTTCAGATATGGTATACGATTGCCACGCAAACATTTAAAAATGCAGCATACGCATACATGAAGACACACAGCCGAATATCTGTATTCAATTGCTGGTCATTAATACTCTTTAACGTTTTCAGTTTTATGACACTAGCCATCAATTTTGCCAACTCAACTTCCATACTATTATGCAAAATTGCACACAAATTCCGAGAGTGTATTCAGTAGTTCAGTAGTGCATTTGTCGATGTCGCTTGCCACCGAGACAGAAAAAGGAAAATATCATAAATATCAAGAACATCGACAAGCAGAAGAGGCAAGCAATAAAACAAACGCACATACACCCAAATACAACAAGTTTTTACAGTTATTGGTTGTTGGTCAACATTTGACTCGAACGTTGAGCGCAAGGGATAGTGAAACAAAAATCTGCTTTCGCGCCTGCTCACACTTGTGCGAAGCATAGAAGGGGACTACCACCGACACCTTGAGACGCGAAAGCTATAAAAGCTCTTGTAAGCAATTGCCCAATCTATATATAAGACTGTCTGTGCTTTAACCATAAGGCAGAACAAAACGATGCTCTCCTGATTCAAGACTCGAAGCAAGTAAAGTTTCAACATATGCTCCGCCGAATATCCAAACGATGGTTAAGCCTTGTTGTCTCATACAACGGAAACCGAACCGATGCTGAAACCGAATTCTCTTTTAGGTTCGGCAGCTGGCTGATTTTGCGTGGGTTGCGACATACAACTGAAACTGAAACCGAACGGAATATATGGAAAACATACAGAACTGACCAGCGTTAAGTTGGCTGCGCTTGTAGAAAACAGCTGATCGTCGATTGGCAGCAACCGCATAAAGTTAAAACCTTTTGTTTCGGTTTCGGTTGCAAATGTACTGAATTCATTTTTCGGTAGCTAGCAATGGAAAAACGGTTTCAGTTTCGGTTGCTAATGAACTGATTTCGATTTCGGTATATAATGTATGTGACAACAAGGCTTTACGCAGTAATTCGTTCAGTTTTAACGTAGAATACGTTATTCGGCTGGTAAGGGGTGCAATTTGAAGTAAACATTTTTGCGACCACTTCCGCCGCGTTCATTTTGATTTTTTTATACTTTATACATACCCAAATGGAATCTCATTTATATAGGAGTTAATTGAATTTGTTAGCTTTCGAACAGTATATAAAGTATAATACTGCTACATATAAAGTTTTTGAATCCATAAGTAAATAAAGTTTTAAGCGCACTACATATTTCATAATTTTTCATTTGCGTGTTTTATGTGTACATGTATTAGCAATAAGTGCGAGCAGGCGCGATAGTGATAGCTAAAGCGGATAGACTGTGTGTAAAGTGTTGTTTCAGTTGCCTCTGCGCTCAGTGGTGTTTCAAGGTAAGCGGCGTGCCAACTATAGGCATTTTGCCAGAAAACTAGCATTAATTAATAGCTCGGAGACCACGCAAGATATTTTGATTTGGTTTTTTGCGTTAGATTTGTAAGAACGAAATGAAAATAATTTTTATAAAATTGGCTTGTTACCGCCCGTTGTTTTCAACATATCAGGCCCAAATCTGGGAGTTAAGCTTGTTTATATAATACTACAATTTTTTTAAAAATCATCGACATTATAAACAATTAGTTAATTTTAGGACATGTAAATAATTAATAAATGACAGTTTTTTTTTGGCAAAGTGCCCCTTAGTGCAGCAGCAATCAACAACGATAATGCTTGTGAAGCAACCGCGCTTCATTTCCCATGTAGTCTCAACTTTTGACTTATACTAATCAATGCAACCCAACTTAGAAGGGTTATATAAACTCAATATGAACTTTGTGCAATTTTATAGCAAAACGTGATTACTTTAATATTATGTCTGTGTAATATGTTTGTTTATATTTTGGCAATAAAGTAGGACGTTTTTTGTTAGTAATTAAAATATATTATATATATATTAAATTATATATTTGAGTTTTGTTTTGTTGACTATTATTATATATTTGTACAAGGGGTATTTTTTATTTTGCATTTTGTGGGTCTCAGCTACGACAAGCCAGCACGTGTTGTTATTAGTTTAAGGCTATTTTTGACTATTTATGTATGTATGTGATTCGGGAGCCAAAACGAGTGTGTGTGTGTATTCACAAAAAATAAACCAGTGCAAAGCAGTCGCTACCAATATACTAAAAAGAATGAAAATATAATAAAATGCCTCCTAAAAAGCGCCTATATTTACCAAAATATTTTGAAAGTAAAAACAAGTAAGAAGGCTCTAGTCGGGATGGCCCGACCAGAATATACCCCGAACCCAGTTGCTGTCCTTGCGTCCAACACGTATGCTTCAAATAATGATCACTTTAAACAAAACTCATAACTGACTTAACTTTACGATATATCTGGTGTTTCTTAATGTATTTGGATGAAATTTTGAGAAAATTTCTACCGTTACCTTTTACAACAACCCCCATTTTTACATTTTTCAAATTCGATATTTTCTTGTTATCGATTCCATGTGTATATCGAAAACCAGAGTAGTTATCGATAATTTGAAGCAAACTTGTTCTGCTCATGGTATACGAGAACTTATATTCAAAATCTGAAGTCTCTAGCTCTTGTAGTCTCTGAGATCTACGCGTTCATACAGACGGACAGACGGACAGACAGACAGACAGACGGACGGCCAGACGGACATGGTCATATCGACTCGGCTATTGATACTGATCAAGAATATATATACTTTATGCGGTCGGAGATGCTTCTGCACAAAACCATTATACCCTGATTTACCCATTTTATGGTTGCAGGGTATAAAAAAATAGTGATTTTTGCACTGATTTTTTGCCTTAAAAAGTTATATATTTGCCAAAAGTATTAAAAATTTGAAAGTGGGAATGTTTGTTTACCTCATCTCAACTTAAGTTCCAAAAAATCAGATTAATTGATTGATTATCGAGATTGCTAGAGCAATTTAAGGTCTTCAAAATCAAGCAAAATTCTGCATGTTTATACCCTGAGCCCATAAAATGGGTAAAACAGAGTATAATGGTATTGTGCAAAAGTATGTAACAGGCAGAAGAAAGCATCTCCGACCCCATAAAGTATATATATTCTTGATCAGTATCAATAGCCGAGTCGATATGGCCATGTCCGTCTGTCCGTCCGTCTGTCCGTCTGTATAAACGCGTAGATCTCAGACACTACAAGAGCTAGAGACTTCAGATTTTGAATATAAGTTCTCCTATACCATAAGCAGAACAAGTTCGCTTCAAATTATCGATAACTACTCTGGTTTTTGATATACACATGGAATCGATAACAAAAATTTCGAATTTTGAAAATGTAAGAATTGGGGTTGGTGTAATGGGTAACGATAGAACTTTTCTCACAATTTCGTCCAAATCGGTTAAGAAACACCAGAGATTTCGTAATGTTAAGTCAGTTATCAGTTTTGTTTAAAGTGATCATTATTTGAAGCATACTTTTAGGACGCAAGGACTCCAACTGGGTTCAGGGTATCTTCTGGTCGGGCTATCCCGACTAGAGCCATCTTACTTGTTTTAGTCTCATTTTTTTAATAGAAAATGTAATCGCTACATACATATATATCTATATAGTTTAAAATAAAGGTTGAATTCTTGGCTTTAAAATTAATTAATTTGAGAAAAATCTATCCACTAGTTCATGAGCAATGAGCGATTTTGTGACGCAACCATATTACAAAAACAACTTTTTTGGATAGCACACTCATTGCCGAAAGGTTAGACGTATTCTACATCAAAAGACAATTTACTGGTGGAACAGAGAACTATAGTATTTAAAAAGAGAAAAGGTTAACTGCTTAAACAATCTTAGGAAACATTTAAGCACATAAAACATGTTAAAATACAAAAAGGCGAATGCAAAATCTAAGTATGAAGCTAAAAACGCACAAAAATCATCCTTTGCTAACTTTACCAACGATATTAACCCAAGCATTAGCACAAAAACACTTTGGAATAAAGTTTATATCATTACAGGGGTTCAACAGAATAGGCAGATCCATGCAATGGAAACCGCGACTGAAAACACCTGTGACCCAAGAAAGATTGCAAATGAGTTTAGCAAACCCTGGTCCAATCACTCAAACGATTCAATCTTATCTGAAAATTTCATCCAAAACAAACAGCTTCACTTAGATCAATCACTATTAACATATATCCCAAAAACCAGAGCTAAACTTATTGAAGCACCGATCACGACAATTGAAGTTCAGACCTGCCTTCACAGCCTAAAAGGATCCACGCCAGAATTTGATAATGTCCCCTATGAAATTGTAAAGAGACTGCCGCCAGCTGGCTTTCAAAAACTATTAGATCTATATAATAAAAATCGACGGTCTGTGCTTTCGGCTTGACCTACGGGCTGTGTCTCTAACACGCCCGCTAAGATTTTACGTATAATACTTTCCAATAAGAATTTATCAAACAAAATAGACGTAATGACAAAACAGTGAAATTAAAATGAGTAAAATATATTTTTAAATGTCTGCTGAAAACCATTTCAATGCAGGTTGAAGATTGAATGTAGTTTCCATCAGTTCCGAGAAGGGTTTGTTTTCTCTCCTGATAAATTACAGACAAATATAAATAATATAAAAGTATTTTCTACTCACACTCATTTTTTTTTTACTTTCAAAATATTTTGTTATATATAGCCGCCTTTTAGGAGGCATTTTATTATATTTTTATTCTATTTTGTATATTGATAGCGGCTGTTTTGCACTGGTTTGTTTTATGTGAATACACACGCTTGCCTTGAAACACCACTGAGCGCAGGGGCAACTGAAACAACACTATACGCACAGTCTATCCGCTTTAGCTATCACCATCACGCCCGCTCGCACTTATTGCTAATACATGTACACAAAAAACACGCATATGAAAAATAATGAAATATGTAGTGCGCTTAAAACTTTATTTACTTATGGATTCAAAAACTTTATATGTAGCAGTATTATACTTTATATACTGTTCGAAAGCTAACAAATTCAATTAACTCCTATATAAATGAGATTCCATTTGGGTATGTATAAAGTATAAAAAATCAAAATGAACGCGGCGAAAGTGGTCGCAAAAATGTTTACTTCAAATTGCACCCCTTACCAGCCGAATAACGTATTTTACGTTAAGCTAATGTATTTGCTGGTGCAAGAATTCAGGGCTGGCAATAGTTTTAAGTATTTATATTAGAAAATAATGCGATGGCATTTATTATATAAAAATAGTTATTATAAACAAATATAATGGTAACAGAAAATCAATTATTGTGCTGTCCGCTCTGTTAGTCTGTTTTCATGTACAATAAAACCACATTAGAAGTGAATCCTATACAATATCTTTGCTTGCTGCATAGAGTTGGGTCTACAGTGCTCATTTAAGTGAACATGTTCACTAGTTCTTTATTTTCTTCATGATGTGTTTTAAGTGTGTCAAATCACTCATATTGCTCATATGTTCACTTACTCATAGATTAAAGTACTAGTGCATTGTTAGCTATTGGCTTGCTAAGTGTCCAATTCGGAGAAATGCATCCAAAGTTTAGTATGTAGGGAGCCAAAATGAACAGAGCAGGGCTTACTAGTTCGTTTGGGTGAACAACCCTTTTTGCTCACTCACTCATGAACTAAACAACAGTGTTGCCGTTTTAGCGTTTCCCCCCCCCCCCCAAGATTTTTGGTTTATTCAATTGCGATTGCTGGAAAAATTGTAAAACAGCGGGAAGACGCTAATTTGGCGTTATTTCAGGACGATATAGCGTTTTTCAGCATTTTGTATGTATGTTTTGTATGTGAAGGCGTAGTTATCAATTATATATCTGAAGAACGTAAGGAAATGGTGTCGACGTTTCTTAGCCTCATAACATTAGAAAGTTGAGATGCAATTTCGATTGTGAATGGAATCAAGGATGAACTCATTGGAACTCGTTGGAAATTGGATCTGAAACACCTCATTGGAGTTGGGACAGAAAACGCAAGTGTTAAGGCCCAGTTACCCGAACGTGAACCAAATTGAACGTGGACTTAGAAAACAGCTGATCAGTTCAACTAAACGTCAAACACTGTTTGCTGGTTACCCAAAACTTGAACTGAATTTAACTGAATTGGAAACCTGCAGAAAACAGAATTTTTAGTCCCAGTTCATATTTCAGTTATATCATCCATATTTAATAAGTTTATTATATTTTTGTATAAATAAAAGTTCGCGCGCAATTGTGAAAAAATCAAAACAATGAAAAACAGCTGTTCGATAATTGAATGTTCAGGGTAATCGGCTCAATTTCATATTCAGGTTCATTTTTAGGTACAAGTCTAGTTCACGTTTGGGTAATCGCTTTGTTTTCATATACCAATTCACGCTCGCATTCAATTCAAATTCAGTTCAAGCCAAATTCGGGTAACTGGGCCTTTATGATTGGCTCAAAAAAAAGTGTAAACACTCAGCTGAAAAAGGAAGCACCAGGTCTTGTTTATACTCGATACCGAAGGTAAGAGTAAATTGGTTTTGTGCAATGTCCGTCATGGTGTCTGTCCGTCTGTCTGTCTGTGTGTCCGTATGTGCGCAACTTTTTTCCACACGCTTCAAGCTAGAGACTTGAAACTTTGCAAATGTCTTTATCTATGGCCGTGTAAGATAAGGTGTTAAGATTGGGGTTCTACGATAACTGGGCTCATAAAAACTTTGGATGCTACCCTCATCCATTCTGCCCTAGCCGCCCCAACGCTTCGCTAAAAACGGTAATGCGTGTATCTTCCATAGTGTTTCATCAAATTCGGTAGTTAGATCCCCAAAAAACTGCATCAAAATTTTGGAGCCACGCCCGCCCATTCCGCCCCCAGCCCCTCGCAGATTAAAAACAGAAATGCTTTTATCTATGACAGTTTTTGAACTAGAGCCACCAAATTTTGTGCCGAGATAGGTGATTACAACCTCCAAAAAATGCATAACAACTTTGGATGTCACGCCAATCCATACTGACCAAGCTGCCCCAAACCACCCCAATACTTCACTAAAAACGGGAATGTGTGTATTTACCAAAGCGTTAAAGCTAGAGTCACCAAATTTGGTAGGAAGATAGCTCAAAAAACTGCATCAAAGTTTTGGAGCCACGCCTTTCCCGTTCCCCAGCCCGCTGCATTTTGAAATCAAAAACGCCAATATTTTCCACAGCTTTTGAGCTAGACCCGCCAAATTTGGTGACAAGATTGGAGACGAAGAAACCCAAAAAATTTAAATGGCGCCCCCCACCCAAACCGCCCCCAGCCCCCCTTCCACCATATTCTACAAACTTTGAGCTAGAGTCACCAAATTTGGTATGAGGATAGCAATTGACATCATAAATATATCTGCAGCAAAAGTTTTGATGCCACGCCCCCCCTTACCGCCCGCAGCCACCCTTCCACCAAATTTTACTATTTTTGACCTAGAGTCACCAAATTTGGTAGGAGGATAGCAATTGACATCATACACAGATCTTCAGCAAAACTTTGGACGCCACGCCCCCCCATACCAGCCCCCCTTCTACCATATTCTACTAACTTTCAGCAAAAATTTTGATGCCACGCCCCCAAAACCACCCCAGCCCCTACCTTTAACAAACTTTGAGCTAGAGTAACCAAATTTGGAAGGAAGATAGCTTTTTGGCATCCCCATCTGCACCAGACAGTCTTTGAGGCAGCGTACACCCCTACCGCATCCGCACCCCATTGCAATCAGGTCTCTTTTAATCTGATTTATTACTGGTATCGAGCATACCGCAGTCGGTTGCGTCCGACTGCAACGTTTCTACTTGTTATTAAATGCGTCTGCCTTTCTGTGCAGTTGGCAGTCAACCACGCCTGCAAGCTCCTTTTGCTCCTTGAGCCCTAAGAGTATACTTCAAATAATGATAAATTTAAACAGCACTAATAAATGACTTAACTTTACGATATCTCCAGTGTTTCTTAATTGATTTGGACGAAATTTTGAGAAAAGTTCTATCGTTACGCATTATTTCAACCCCCATTTTTACATTTTCCAAGTTCGATATTTTTTTGTAATCGATTCCATGTGTATATCGGAAACCAGAATAGTTGTCGATAGTTTGAAACAAATTTATTTTGCTTATGGTATAGGAGAACTTATATTCAAAACCTGTAGTCTCTAGCTCTTGTAGTCTCTGAGATCGACGATCCGGCTATTGATGCTGATCGAGAATATATATACTTTATGGGAGATGCTTCCTTCTGCCTGTTACATACTTTTGCACAAAACCATTGTTCCCTGATTTTCCCATTATATGGGTTCAGGGTATATATATAAACTGAAAGGTCAAAAAGAAAATCTAGGGGTTTTTTTAGCGTTATTAAAAGGTTTTTTGGGTTTTTTTTTCTGTTTATTTATGCTAATCTAGCGTTATTTTCGCCAACAGTTATGGCAACACTGCTAAACAACACTATTTCAGCACAATGAACAAAAAAAACCATTACAAGCCGCAACAAAACAGTTTTAAAATAAATTTTGTGTATAATCGAAATTTGGGAGTTTTAACAAAGGTTTGACATTGACTTCATTTATGGTAACAAGCAGTGAGCTACGGAAATCCGATTGACGAGTAGAAACTCCATTGAAATTGCTCTATATGGAAAATCATGCGAGTACGTGTTTAAGATACAACAACGTTTGCATTCAAATGCAGCGCCTTAAATTGTTCAGTGTCATGAAATGAAGTACTAATTGAGTACTATTGAATTGGATGATGCATCGAGAAAAACTTAGCATTCTTGCTTTCGATTCCAAATTGAATATATTACTGGACGCAAAAAAGCGCTACTTATTTGCAATGATAAGGCAGCTGGGAAAACTCACCCTTTTTAAAACCATGAGCGCTAATGAATTTGGCTTCCCAAATCTCATGCGGATATTATACAAGTTGAAACATATGGTAATCAAACAGGTGTCAAACAAATCGCCCGTGAACTCGAACACTCATATAATTGTTTTTAGTTAGCTGTTCTTATATCTTTTCTTTTGGTTATGAAATTACCGATAAGTCTTCAAATTAGATTAATATAACTTAAAGTTATTAAAATTTTATTTTCGGACTGTATTTTGATAGCGCGTTCCTAAGATTTATCGCTGGGTCAGTAAGCCATTACGACGAAGGCGGGATTGGCTGCAAAGTCTTGAAAGACCTCTCGCGAGATGATTAGGGTGCGATGAGAGCTTGTTAAAGTATTTCACTTTTTGTTCCGCTATTACCCCCCTTGACTGGTATAATTTTTAAGTCTCTCTGAATGTTTTTAGTTTCAAACATACCGCGGTGCACTGGTGATGGTTCTCAAGATCTTCGACTGGGCTCTCTGGACAATGTCGATGCTGCTGTTGCCAGGCTTCCCCCACAACTGGGAACCATAGATCCGGATTGGTTTTAGAGCTGAGTTGTAGATTAGGACCTTGTAGTCCAGACTTAGGGGAGACCGAGCATTGATAAGCCAAAAGAGGCTTGAGGTGTGTTCTTTTAGTTTCAATGTGTCGGCGCCGTGAAAGTCTTCTATCGAGCTGTATGCCCAGGTACGATACTTTATTTGCTTTTTTAAGTGCTGTGCTGTTTAAAATGATTAGCTTACATTTTTTTTCGTTAACCTTGATCTGCCAGTCGGATAACAATTTTTCCACGTTGATAAGATAGTTGGCTAGTTGTACTGTTGCTGGTATTGGGCATCTGGAGCGGCTGAGAAGGGCTGTGTCTTCAGCAAAGGTAGAAGTTGTCAATCTGCTACTTATCTGGATGTCTGCTGTGAAGAGCACGTAAAGTGAAGGCCCGAGTACGCTGACTTGTGAAACACCAGCTTTAGAATGCTGAAAAAACATCCAGAAATATCGCAGTGCAGTACTCTCGATTTTCGATCGCATATCATATCTCTGATGTTATTCGATTGACTTGCTCAATTGTTTCGTGCTTTTCACGAAAGCCAAATTGGTGTGATGAATTATGTGATGCGGATTCAGAAATTGATGAATCCAGGAAAGCAAGCATGTAAAAAAGATTTGATAGACCCGATAATAAGCTTATAAGGTCTGTACTTCGAAGGAACTGTGTGATCTTTTCCCTGCTTTGGGATCATTATGATGGTTGACTTTTTCCAACTTTCTGGAAAGTGACCAAGTTTGGTGATGGAAGAGCTGGACAATGGTGCACACCACAGTGAGGGAACTCAATAATTATCTTTTAGGTTATTAGATCACAGCCTGGAGATTTTTTGGTTCTAACTGCTCTTAAATGATTCTTGCCATTTTATTCGAGCGAAAGTTGAAAGATTTCCTGGTGAAGCTGAGAGTCATTTGATGCAGTTAGTAGTACAAACGCATTTTTTACAGGATTAGGTTGAAAGTTGTTGCAAATGTGCTAGCTTTTAATTCATTGATGCGAGCCCAGCCGTCTGCGAGGCTTCTTATAGGCATAACTGTTTCTACCGGTAACTAAGACTTTGGTGAACTCTCCACAGTGAGTTTTCTGTAGTGGTGGATAATATTTTCTCAATATAACGGCGTTGAGCGTCTTCTTTACCGCGTTGTACGGCTTTGGTAAGTTTTCATGTGAGTCTTTCAGTTTTTGCTTTGCCGACGGTGATCTGTTCAATTGCCATTCTTGCGTCAGCGCCGCTTTTCAAGAACGAGCTGCTTAATTTGTAGGTTCGTCTTCTTTTGGTTGTATACTGTGTTGTTTGGGGCGTTGAGGCGGAAGCTGCGGTGGCGAATACGGACTCCATAGTGTTAACAAAACTGTCAATGTCTGTTTCATTTTCGAGACGTGGCTTAAGCTCAATGGGCTAGCTAAAATTTTTATATTCGATACCGAAGGTAAAGAGTAAATAGTGTTTGTGCAAAGTCCGTCATGGTGTCTGTCCGTCTATTCGTCCGTATGTTCGCACCTTTTTTGCACACCCTTCAAGCTAGAGACTTAAAAGTTTGCATAAATCTTTATCTATGGCCGAGTAAATAAAAATGGATAGATGAGGGTTATACCATGTTCTGATATACCAGTTAATCTCGCGATTAGCGTCGTTGACGAGATTAAAGCGCTAATCTACTTGTAATCGCGAGATTAACTCATACAAGAACTGCCAAACGTAATCCCCTCACTGACGAGATTAACTTTTAATCTAGTAGATTATTGGAGTGCAACCCTGTGTTTGTTTAACAGAAACGACAGATGACGCTGTTTTTGCATATTTTAAAGCTGATTGCTATGAAAACTTAAATTTGCTCATCTCATATGCGAACAGCTGTTATTTGTTACAAAAAGAACAAGTATTTATGGCAGCAAAAAAGAAAACAGTTAATTGGTGCGATGGGGCAGAAATCTGCCTCATCGAAATATGAAAGAGCAGATTGCAACATCTGCGTTCTGCCGAAAAAACTCGCACATCTTTGAGAAAATGGGGGTTGAGATGCGGAAGTTTGGCTTTTTTTACCAGCCCACAAAGCTTGTTGAAAGATTTGCGATTCATGCGCAAATTGCTCTTAAACATAGCATCCGAGCCGTTGTGGCAATCTATTTCCCAGAAAAATTGTGAGCGTTCCTAAAAAAAACACTATTATATACATACATATATACACATAATAATAAGTTAATACATACTTTTCTCCAGCACTTTTTCATCACAAATGCCTCAGATATGGCTGCACATAACTCGAGGTGCATTTTATATTTCATTAGCATAAGATTTCTTTGTGCTCTTGAAGTATTCAGCAGATCCTCCATTATTTTCGCCAAATCGAGCAATTTTATCATAAAAAATATAATTTTAATAGTATGTGGGGCCATTTTTATTCACTTTTATTTAATTTCAATTTTCTCTGCTGTTTGCTATTTAATTTGGTTGATTTATAAATGTAAACAAACAGCTGTCAAACTTAATCTTATGCGAATCAGCTGATTGATGTGTGAACGCAAAAGATTATCGCAAGTAGATTATCGTACTTACGAGATTAATTTTTCATAGGGCCGATTTCTCAATGTCCGGTTAGCGTAACTATCCCAAGTTTAGTCCAAATTGAGTTTCTCAATGTTCGTTTAGGGCTTAGCGTGCGATAAACTTAACCGATGCCTGAGTGCCGGCTAACATTTATCGTTCGTTAAAGGGCCGATATAAATATCGCTAAAACCATCGTTAGGCAAATACCTGATTCAAGCCGACACTTGCATTGTATATTTTTTATTATTATAAAAAATATTTTGGTTTGACTTCACAAGAACATTAACTGCATGCTTCTCAGCAACCGAAACATTTTTCTTACATTGGTGCTTATATATTTAAGCCGCGCTCAATAAAATTAATGTTTTAAGCATTTGTTTCGAATATGACAGTCACAAAATCAAACAGATACCACACCAAACAGCTGATTTCCTCGTAATTAGTTGGCAGCACCATTAGAGCGATAGTATCTGAACGAATAAGGTTAACTTTGCATTGAGAAAACTAAACTGATTTAGCACGAGCATTAAAGTTATGCCGAGATTAACTAATTGGCACTTTAACTCAACATTGAGAAACCGGCCCATAGTCTGAACATGGCATTATACGAGACCATGATACAATTAATATGGTAGTGTCATGCGAGCCAAGGCATACTTAACAAGGTAGCCGCACTTACCGCTCACAACTTCTTATTTAAGTGTCAGAATGACAGAAGAGAGCGAGAGGCGCCATTGCAACAACAAGTAAAGTCTGTAGCACAAGAAGTTTTACACGAAAAAATCGTCCGCGGAGATGCGTCGCTCACAACTGCTGCTAACAGACTGACAATTTAAGAAGTGAAAAGAGGGCGAGAGAGCGAGTTACGCCACCTTCTTAAGCAAGGCATACTTAAGAGTTAAGTATGCCTCATGGTTGAATTATACAAGGTTAAGTCATGCGCGGCAGAAGGAGCCTGTTGATAAGACCATGCGAGTGCAAGAGAGATAGCATAGTTGAACATGTGAGAGCGAGGGAGACAGTCAAGTTGCTCTCTTTATTTTACTCTCTTGACTCTTTTAAGGGGTTGTTTTGTTAGTGCGACAGAGTTAGGTATAAAAAGTGTTTTGGTTGTATGTATACGGCCGATACATTTTGGTTGCTTTGTTGTGACATTTAAATTAAAATAAATATTCATATTCAAATAAAAAACATTTATTATTATTATTTTAAAGTAGTATTTTTAATAGTTTTTTATTTTATATTATGTTTTGTTTTTGTTTTTGTATTTTTAATTTAGTATTAAGGTTTTTGATACGAAAATGTATTCTTATCTTAAAATAAAATTTTTCACTTCGTTGGGCAATGTAAACGGCACAAGTAAAAATCTAAACTAAAAAAAACACATGAACAAACATAACAAACAGAACAAAATTCGTCCGCACGGACGTCTTACCACAACGACAAGCACTTTGCGACTGTCGATTGGTACCAGAAAAAAGAGAGCGTTGCTCGCATGACACTACCATAATAATTGTATCTTCAAATCAGTTGGTACTGGCTTGCTCGCATGACACTACCATATTAATTGTATCATGTACGAGACTGGTAAATCATAAAATTCGATAACTCAAAATCGATAAATCCACATATTCCGAACGCCCTCACATCTATAACTACTTTTCAGAAAAGCGTATATCCTCCACAGTTTTTGAGCTAGAGCCACCAAGTTTGGTGAAGAAGAATTCCAAAAATTTAGATGATGCAAGATTGCGTTCTCCTAGAGAGAAATTGATATTCAGATAAAGTATAAAGTGGGTGGCAGTATACAGCGGCTAGAGTAAGTTGGTTACCATTATCCAATTGTAGTTTAAATGATGTGGCCTGTAGGAAGCTTTCAGCTTTTTTTGGTCGTGGTTCCTGTGATGGACTCTGATCGAAACACCAGCTCCACCGTGTGTTTTACCGTCTGGGTGATTTGTACCGAAGAATAAGTATCAACTTATATTAAAATTATATTTGTTAGTAAGGTGTGTTTCGGAAAGTAGCATTGCGTCGATGAGCTTGTCGAGTAGAAACTGAGCTAGTTCAAGTTTATGCTGTGAAATGCCATAAGCTTTCCACGTAGATATTCGTAACAAACCCAATGATTATTTTGACTGCTGTGATACAAGCAACAAGTATAAACAGATTTTGATTGTGCATTAAATCTTGCATAGTTGTCTGCATGAATGATATGTACTCTTTCACGTTTTGCTGCAGGGTACATATTAGACATCTGCATGATTCCACTCACAACATACCGTTCATTGACTACATTCGAGTAGAATCGAATAGAATGAAGGGAATGTAAGAAATGAAACGACATGGTATGAGAATGAGTTCGCGTTTTGCTTCATAGTTTATGATCTTCAACGAAATGAAACAGAACGAATGAAGCGTAAAGCGAAATGAGACAAGTGGTAATGCAAAAAATATTCGAACGATTCGAATTGTTGCGTATGTATTCAGTGTATTCTTTTTCTTCGAGCTTCAACGACGCAAAAATGGACAATTAATTTAATAAAAGAAGCCGACAAGTCTGTATGTATTCGTAGTGCGCATTTTGTTTGTTTAATGTATAAATATTTATAACAATTTGTTTATTTGTTTTTTTCGTGCTTAGATATTAACCTGTGTTGGGTATTAAGTAAACTGTGTATTTGTGACCTGTCCATAAGTGTTTTTTGTGCTATTTTTTCAGAGTTAATTCAATTTGCTTAAAATATATAGGTTGAGCAAAGCGCGACTGATGTAAAAGAGTTGCTAAAAAGTGGCATGTACAGCTTGGTTGAGAAAAGAGGCAGAAGCGAAGTTTGGCAATCTTTCTCCAAAATTAAAAACCAAAATGGAGAAGAAATCGTCGACCTTGTAGCTTGTAAGACGTGCTATACGGTTTTAAAGTTCACAGGAAGCACATCTAACCTGGTCAAACATAAATGCTACATCGTAAGTGCAAGTAAATTTCGCAACGCTACTCTCATAGATGTAAACAAAGCAACGAAAGACGAGAGCATATCTGTTGTAACAGAATGGGTTCTCAAGAACTGCCTTCCTCTTAAAATTATTGACGACTCCGGCATTAAAAAGTTTGCATCGTTTTTAATTAATGTTGGAGCTTTATATGGTGCAAATGTCGATGTTAATAAGCTGTTACCTCATCCAACAACCGTATCCCGAAACATATCAACAATATATTCGTCCCACTTTGGCCCAATAAAAAGAGAAATAGAAAAGTACAAAGCCTTTGGATATGCTATTACAACTGACATATGGACGGATAATTATTTAAAAGCATCTTATTTGGCGTGTACTGTCCATTACATAAGGGAGGGAGTTTTGGTCGATCGCCTTATGGCCATGAAGTCAATGAAGGGCTCGCCCTGCACAGGTTTGTTAACCTCATCTTTATGTGTACAAGTATAATTCAAACTTTTTCTTTATCAAGGTGTCAATATACGGACAAAAATAGAGGCGATCTTGAAGGATTTTGGATGTGACCTCGACGTAGACAAACCCGTAATTGTAACTGATCGTGGGTCGAACATGATTAAAGCCTTTTCGGACTCGGAGAAAATTCATTGCGTCAAAAAAAGTTGAAAAAGCAATTAATGCTATTCCTGAGATGGAAAATATTGTCAAAAGTTGCACCAAGCTTGTTAAATACTTTAAAAAGTCAGGAAATAATTCAATGTTAGGAGTTTCTTTGAAGAGCTTTTGCCCCACTCGGTGGAATACCGTCTATTACTTGCCTAAGTCCATTGAAATCAATTGGATAGAGCTAACAGCTATTTTAAAAGAAAAAAATCAGGACTGCAGAGTTGAGTGCATTAACATTAATCAGTTAGGTGCAATTGTAGGATTGCTGGAAGTTTTTGAGAATGTGTCCAAGAAACTTGAAGCTTCTAAACGCCCAACTATTCATCTAATTTTGCCGAATTTGAATAAGCTTAAAAAAACCTGCCAGATCGAGTACTTTGACACAGACATTATTAAAAACCTTAAATTCGAACTCAATAGCCAAATTTTATCAACAGTTACTCCAAATTTGACAAAATACCATAACATAGCCTTGTTTCTTTTTCCCCCAACCAACAAACTAATTCAATTCTCACCCACTGAGAGAGAGACCATAATTAACGATTGCAAAACTATAATGAATCACTTTCTCGAAGACAATTCTGACCTTAACAATGTTGAATCCCATTTACTAGACGACGAATTTGCTGAATATTTAGAGGTCTCCCAAGTTGAGACAATACAAGACAAGGTGGAACAAGAAATTGCTGGATATGCAAATATTAATGTTGCATACACAAATGATTTTAATGCTTTAGCTTGGTGGCATATGAACAAGCAATTTTTTCCGCTATTGCACAAAACAAGCTGCAAAATATTTTGCATTCCAGCGAGCAGCGCGGCTTCGGAACGCACATTCTCAAACGCGAGAAATTTAATTACAGAAAAGCGTTGTCAAATCGCCACCAATCCGGAAAACATTAACAAAATAATGTTTTTGCATTCAAATTTAACTTAGTTATATTGATATTTTAGAAATAAGTTTAATAAAAAACCAAGAATATGAATATAAAAACGCATTTAATTGCTTCATATGTTTCCACTTGTTTACAGTTGCAATTCGAATCGTTCGAATGAGTTTCTATGTACTCACTCCATTCAATTCGTTTCTCTTTCTCTATTCTTTGTGCGTCTGAGTCGTACGTAAGCGAGCCTACTCACTCACACCATTTTGACTTTGCATTCAAATTCGCTTAACTCATTTTGAGCATTGTGCATTTGAATGTGATTTTTTTGCCACTCATGCAGATGTCTAGTACATATCAACGCTTCGAGGCTGCTTTGTTGCTGCTCCAGTGGCTTTCTGTCGTGTGCCTCGTTTGAAATCTTTTGTTTTGCTTGTGAAAACGGTGTGTTAGACGCAGAAAGGGCCAGTCCTGATCTTAAAGCGCTTGCGTAAGTCGGTTTTTGGTTGCAAATTCGGCGTCAAGTGAGGATCTTGCTGAAGCCAAAATGAAGACGTCTGGATTGAATTTAGATGGTGTTAGGTTAATCGGTGCGTTTTGTGAGCAAACGGTAGTAACGCGCTGCTGGATTCGGTTTTTAAGTTCCTTATAAATTGGACAGCCTCTATAGTTCCGACGCGGCAGTTGCCACACATTTTGCTGCTGGAGTCATCTTTGTTTGCTGAGAAGCTAAGAAGTAATGCAATTCACCACAAACTACTCATACTAGGTGCAGTGTACCGTAGGACTTGTATGGCCGTACTTTTGCCAGTTCATACATTTTACTGGACTATTGCGGTACCAAAAGAGGATGCTGTTATTGCCGTCGCAGCTGAGAGAGACGAGGAGCAAGAATATTTCTGTCACGCACCTTCTGCAAGAGTTCGGTTGTTGGGAAGAGTGTTGTCGACCGCGTGCGTTCGGCTTGCGTTAACACGATTAATAAAAGGGACAGAGACGGTGAGCAAGAACGTTCTTTGTCGCGCGCTGTGTAAAGCTAGGCATACACGGGTCACATGTTGGTGTGATTTGTTGAAGTTGGGATGAAAATCACTCGTGTATGGGCTTGTTGGCCAACATGTGCGCGGTTTACGAACTTGTTCGATTACCACGCACTTGCTGCCCAACATGTTGGCTGTGTATGGGCTAGTTTTCAACAAATTTGTTTTTTTACCAACATGCTCGTCGTGTGTGGGCTTGTACTACAACAAATCGTCAGTTTAAACGAATTGTCGAAGGGTGAAGATGCTACATTTCCATAATTCACGGCCTCGAAGTCGTTCAATTGCATATGTTCATCATCCATACTGTTTCTTAAATAAACAGCAGAGTTTTTTTTTCTTAAAAAATTGTGCAAAAAGCAGCGAGTCATTGTTATCAAAGCATCAATTGCGTCGTCCGCAGTTGTACCGCTCATCTTGTCTTCTCAAAATTCCCACAATAAATTATGTTTATGAACATGTTGGCCCGTGTATGGCGAAGCGACGCCCAACAAATCACACCAACATGTGACCCGTGTATGCCTAGCTTAAGAGAGTTCGATTAACGGGTTGAAAGTAATTGACCACTCGGGCTGGTCTGAAACTAGAGAGAAGTAAGCGTTTCTCTGCCGTTGACGCTCGTGTTGCTCGCGTTCTCGCTGGGCGAAATTCTTGCTTTGAATAATTTTCTTAAACTTGGTATAACTTTTGTTTTTGTATTGTGTTTAACATGTATTAACTTATCAATTGTTTTCTTTAAATTGCAGATTTTTAGAAAACAATTTGTGCAAATTCATTGCACTTAGCGTCTTTTCGCATAACATATATATACTTATATGTTTTTAGATTGTGATCCACTTTTGCGTTTATGAATTAATTAACTGGAATAGAAACAATAAAAACATGTCTACGGGCGACGACACTTCGACTGCCAGTTAAACCACTCTGGCTTTCTCAATGTAATGCTAACCTTATTCGTTAAGATATTTTCGCTTTAAAAGAGTTGCCAGACCTTTCTAGCGAATCAGCTGTTTATGTAAGTATATTTTGTTTTGTGGCTGCCAAATTTTTTTATAGTGCCAGAAAAATTTAAAATTAAAATTAAAATTGAAATGGGCAATACATAAAATAAATTGAGCTCGGTTGAAAACCGTTAACGACATCGTGGGAAAAACTTTTAAATTGCTTAAGAAAATATACTTGTTGACCTCGTGGAGTCAAATCAAAATATATTGCATGAAAATAAAATTAATACAATTCAAGTGTCAGCTTGAGTCACCTGTATGCCTAAAGATGATTGAGCCATACCTACATATATCGGCACTTAAACGGGGTAATTTTGTTAAACGGTACGCATGCTTCGGTTGATTTTTTGTCTGGGTAAGGTCTAAACTAAAAATTGAGAAACTGAATTTTGACTAATTTAAGGTAAGTTAAGCTAACCGGACATTGAGAAATCGGCCTTTAGTATGGAGATACAAACTTGCGTTCCTTTGAAAACTACATAAAATTAACGCCGCACAATGGGGCCTCTGCCCGTAAAGCGTATTAAAAATCTTCTTTTTTTTTAGGAACGCATAATGTAATCGAGAGAGAATACTTCAAAGATTATGGATACAAAAACTTTTTAAAATCGATAAATAATAATGGGTGGTTGAGCTCGTCAATGTTGAGAAAGTGTTCGTCAGTAGATTTATTCGTACAAATTATACGCAAATTTACCACTTTCAATTTGCATATTGGGCGATGGAAACAACAGATTTTTTTATTTTATCTGAAAAATATGTTCAATCGAAGACCCCTTTTACACGATGAAGCTTTTTCATGATTTATTTTTATCATTCTGTTTTAAAACTTCTTCGCAAATGTGGTCGCATTTACACGTTTTTCATGCAGTTTTCTTTGTAAATGCAACTCTGATTTAAATTTATGGTCGATAAATATAAATCGTTTCCATCTATTGTTTTATTTGCTAAAATCTAATTGACTTGATAGAAGTAAAAAGTAAATCAAATGAGTTCAGTAAACAGCTATGGCGGTTGAAATACTCATTTGATTCACATCAAACACTGTGCAACTCTGTGTTTACATGCAATAGGAATAAGGCAAAGCAAAATGAGAAAAATAAATCATTGCTTCACAAGTCATGAAGCATTGCTTGTAGCTGTTACACCACTACTCTCTTTGCAAACAAACAAATGTTGCATGAGCAAAAACTTCATTGTGTTTAAGGGGTCTTAGTGTTTTTCTGTGTACTTTTTAAATATTACTGATATACTTTTTAAATTAGAATCGTTTAATATATTCACTAAATTTTGGTATTGCTAAAATTTTGTGGAATATAACTAACAAGTAGAAACGTTGCAGTCGGACGCAACCGACTGCGGTATACTCGATACCAGTAATAAAACCGATAAAAAGAGACCTGATTGCAATGGGGTGCGGATACGGTAGGGGTCTACGCTACCTCAAAGATTGTCTGGGGCAGATGGGGATGCCAAAAAGCTATCTTCCTTCCAAATTTGGTGACTCTAGCTCCAAGTTTGTTAAAGGTGTGGAAAGGGAGGCTGGGGTGCTATGGGGGCGTGGCACCAAAATTTTTGCTGCAGATCTGTGTATGATGTCATTTGCTTCTTCATACCTACAAATAGTAGAATATGGTAGAAGGGGGGCTGGTATGGGAGGGCGTGGCGTCCAAAGTTTTGCTACAGATCTATTTAAGATGTCAATTGCTACCCTACAACCAAATTTGGTGACTCTAGCTCAAAGTTAGTACAAAATGGTACAAGGGGCCGGCACTTTAGAAGATACAAGCATTCCCGTTTTTAGCGAAGCGTTGGGGCGGTTTGGGGCGGCTAGAGCAGTATGGATGGACGTGGCGTCCAAAATTCATAAGAATTTGGTTGGGGGCCGTCAACACTTTTCTTGGCACCAAATTTGGTAGCTCAAGCTCAAAAACTGAAGGAGATATAGGCATTTTTGGTTTAAAACTGCGGGGGCTGGGGGCGAAATGGGTAGGCGTGGCTCCAAAATTTTTGATGCAGTTTTTTGGAGGTTGTTAGTAGCTATCTTTTCCCCAAATTTGGTAGTTCTAGCTATAGCTAGGGCGTGTGAAATAGCTGGATTTATCAATATTGAGTTATCGAATTTATCGATTATCCAGCCCCCCATTTATCGTAGAGCCCCAATCTTAACACTTTATCTTACACGGCCATAGATAAAGATATTTGCAATATTTCAAGTCTTTAGCTTGAAGAGTGTGGAAAAAAGTAGCACACATACGGACACACAGACGGACAGACACCATGACGGACATTGCACAAACCCAATATTCTCTTTACCTTCGGTATCGAGTATAAAAAGTATTTCTCAGAGTCAACGCGGGTCCACATGCACGCGATAGCTTCAATAATATACATATAGTCTAAATATACGCAAATCTGCATTTTGGATATGTAAGCCAAAAAAATCGACGGTCTGTGCTTTCGGCTTGACCTACGGGCTGTGTCTCTAACACGGCCGCTAAGATTTTACGTAGAATAAGTTCCATTTCAATTTTATCAAACAAAATAGACGCAAGGACAAAACAATGAAATTAAAATAAGTAAAATATATTTTTAAATGTATGATGGAAATTATATCAATGCAAGTTGAAGATTGAATTTAGTTTCCTGTTGAGGAACGGATTTACAATGTATTTACATGTATGCAATTGTTTGATTTAATTTAAAATTTAACGATCATTCTTGTAAGTTGGCATGTCTATCATCGAAATAAGTTGGCAGCTCTATTCTTTGTTTTGCTTTGCAATTGCATCGCTTTTCTTATGTATTACTTCTTAAGCGCTGACTAGAATTCAGCAAGTATTATATGTATCGTTGTCACTTCTAAGTGCGCATTAGAATAGTTGCTCTTTGACGACAGATCTAAGCAGACGTGTCCGTGACACTCTGTTTTAGAAATCAAATAAAAACACTGCACCACAGCAAATAATTGTATTAATCAACATTTCCATAAGTTCCTAGAAGGGTTTGTTTTCTCTCCTGATAAATTTCAGACAAATATAAATAATATAAAAGTATTTTCTACTCACACTCATTTTTTTTTTTACTTTCAAAATATTTTGGTAAATATAGGCGCTTTTTAGGAGGCATTTTATTATATTTTCATTCGTTTTAGTATATTGGTAGCGACTGTTTTGCACTGTTTTTTTTTTTTGTGAATACACACACACACTCATTTTGCCTCCCGAATCACATACATCAATAGTTAAAAACATCCATAAACCAACAACAACACGTGCTGGCTTGTCGTAGCTGAGACCTACAAAGGCACAAATTAAAAATACCCCTTGTACAAATATTTAATAATAGTCAATAAAAAAACTCAAATATATAATTTAATATATAGATAATACATTTTAATAACTTATAAAAAACGTCGATGCACTTAAATCGTTTATTAAATTCTATGCAACATGTTTTATTGATTATGAACGCTCTAACTCATTGCCAAAATATAAACAAACATATTACACAGACATAATATTGAACAAATCACGTTGTGCTATTTAGTTGCACAAAGTTCATAATGAGTTTCTACAACCCTTCTAAGTTGGGTTGCATTAATCAGTATAAGTCAAAAGTTGAGACGACATGAGAAATGAAGCGTGGTTGCTTCACAAGCATTACCGTTGTTGATTGCTGCTGTACTATGGGGCATTTTGCCAAAAAAACTGTCATTTATTCATTTTTTACATGTCCTAAAATTAACTACTTGTTTATGCAAATCTTTTGTAAAAATTATATAGATGGCCGATCTCGATGATTTTTTAAAAAAATTGTAGTATTATATAAACAAGCTTAACTCCCAGATTTGGGCCTGATATGTTCAAAACAAGGGGCGGTAACAAGCCAACTTTATCTAATTTACCTAACGCAAAAAACCAAATCAAAATATCTTGCGTGGTCTCCGACCCTGAACCCAGATGCAATAAATATTTTACTCCATGCGCCCTAAAAGTATGCTTCAAATAAGGATTAATTGAAATTAAACTAAAAACTGACTTAACTTAACGATATCTCCAGTGTTTCTTAACCGATTTGGACGAAAAGTTCTATCGTTATCTTTTATTTCAACCCCCATTTTTACATTTACAAAATTAGATTTTTTTGTTTGTTATCGATTTTATGTGTATATCGGAAACCAGAATAGTTGTCGACAGTTTGAAACAAACTTGTTTTGCTTATGGTATAGGAGAACTTATATTCAAAACCTGAAGTCTCTAGCTCTTGTAATCTCTGAGATCTACGCGTTCATACGGACGGACAGACAGACGGACATGGCCATATCGACTTGTCCGTTGATGCTGATCAAAACATTTTTATGCTTTATGGGGTCGGAGATGCTTCCTTCTGCCTGTTACATACTTTTGCGCAAAACCATTGTACCCTGAATTAAACATTTTATGGGTTCAGGGTTTAATGAGCAAATGCCCTACTGTGCGCCGTGCCAATGCCTGACGCTGCCGTAAACCCTTTGCCAGCAAATTTTTTTGTTTTGTTATGCTCTGCCGTATCTATACTTCGGTATCATTGATTTTTTTCAAGGCATTTTTTTTTTAACATATGATTATGTTGTTTTTCGATAATAAAACTCTATTTTAAAGGCACATGCACGCAAATGTATTTGTGCACATACATATATATGTATGTTCATATGTGCGTCGGTCTATGCCCAACACTCGACTATAAAAGAAGTTAAAACATTTTGTTTACTACCTACAGCATGTTTAAATATTTGTGCTCGTATATGGCACTTGCCGTACCAAAGAACCACACTGACAAATACAAAAGCGCAGGCGCAGACTCACATGGCGTGTGAGTAATAAAGTCAATCTACCAACGACTCATCAGTAGCAGTAGCAGCGTAACTGTTGGCATTGTATAATGATTGCTACTATAACAAGCACAAACAGAAAGCAACTGAGCAAAATATTTATCATAATTTTTATACTGTGTTACCTATAGAAAAAATGGGTTTCTTCAATGTCGTTCATGGTGTTTGTTCGGCTGTCCGTCTGTATAAACGCGTGGGTTTTTGACAGCCGCTTAACTATAAACTTGAAACATTGCGAATATCATTGTATATAGGCAGTTCACGTAAAGTGTTCAAGAGCTACGCCTCTCAGTAGCGAAAACGATTAGATCGACAACAGAAAATCACTAAAACCTATTAGCTAAAGTTTGCATATTTTGTGTGAAGAAAGCTTCTGCAAATCTGCATTCAAAACTTGTTTTACACGCACACTCTATCAACCCCCAAACGCCTTGAAACATGATAATCCCCTATTACCTGCACAGCTTTCAAGCAAGAGTCTCGTAACTTGGTTGATTGTGACCAGAAGTCAGAATAAATTTGGATGTCGCCACCCGCAGCCACACACCTTTAAAGTCAGAAACTCCCATATCTTCCACAGCTTTTGAGCTTGAGCCACTTGATTTGTGTGCTGCCGATGGCCAAAGATTTTGATTAAATTGTCTTTCAGCGCAGCATCCACCCCTGCCGCTTCCGTGCGACACTATTGCAAGCAAACTCCCAAGTAGAGGTGGGCACGGGCCTGTTTTCTGAGGCCCGGGCCAGCAGGGACCATAAGTCTTCTTTAAAGGCTTAAAAGTTCATTTTTGCACGCTTAATTAGTGGTGAGCTATCTAGCAAAAAACTACAAGCATATCGAAAGTAAATCTCGATCAACATTTATTATGCAATAAATGCCGGTTAAAGTAAACGGAATTATCAAAAGTTAAAAGCTTAAAAATTTTATTTATAATTTTGTCGGGCTTTTTTGTCTACGTTGCTATCGAGAAATTGCGCAAAATGTGCGCACGAAATTTATTTGAGTTGATAACTATCTTAATTCCAAAAAATGAATTTATAGTAAAAACAATGACAAACAACAACAGCACATTTGTAAAAAGGTTATTATATCGAAAACAGTTTTTATACCCTGAACCCATGAAATGGGTAATTCAGGAAGCATCTCCGACCCCATCAAGTCTTTATATTCTTGATCAGCATCAACAGCCGAGTGGATATGGCCATGTCCGTCTGTCCGTCCGTCTGTCTGTCCGTCTGTATGAACGCGTAGATCTCAGAGCTAGAGACTTCAGATTTTGAATTTAAGTTCTTCTATGGTATAGATAGAATAAGCAGAACAAGTTCGTCTCAAATTATCGATAGCTATTCTGGTTTCTGATATATCGATTACAAAAAATATCGAATTTAGAAAATGTGAAAATGGGGGTTAAAATAATGGGTAACGATAGAATTTTTCTCAAAATTTCTTTCAAATCGGTTAAGAAACACTGGAGATATCGTTAAGTTTAGTCAGTTTTTAGTTTTGTTAACATTGATTATTATTTTTAATAGCAAAGCATACTTTTAGGGAGCAAGGAAACTCAAAATCTTTTATAAATTTAATATACATATATGTATATTGCAATTGGGTTCAGGGTATCTTCTAGACGGGCTTTCTCTACTAGAGCCTTCTTACTTGTTGATGCTGTACGATATATTTTGTTGACAAAAACAACTTAGTAATCGATTTTAATTTAATGTTTTAATGTATGTTTATATGTATTTATGGTATGTTATAGTCTACGATGGCTATGAAGTGGCTCGCAAGCCTTACTGGGCTCGTTCCGTAAGATGTTGAAATGGCGTCAGACCGGCGCACAAGCTGAGAGTTTGATAACAAGCGAGCTAACGAAAAACAAAGTTTATATGTACACTTTTCCACATGTCATGCGCACTAGCAAATTATTTAAAAATCAAAACACAGGCTGTGTGCGCCCGAAATGAAACTCGAAGCCCGGCAACAAAAAATCATTAAAAAAAACAAGTAGAAACGTTGCAGTCGGACGCACCCGACTGCGGTATACTCGATACCAGTAGTAAAACAGATTAAAAGAGAGCTGATTGCAATGGTGTGTGGATACGGCAGGGGTGTAGGCTTCCTCAAAGATTGTCTGGTGCAGATGGGGATGCCAAAAATCTATCTTCCTCCCAAATTTGGTGACTCTAGCTCAAAAATAGTAAAATTTGTGGGAAGGGGGGCTGTGGTTGGTAAGAGAGGGCGTGGCATCCAATCTTTTGCTGTAGATCTGTTTATGATGTCAATTGCTATCCTCAAAAAGAATTTGGTGACTCTAGCGTCCAAAGTTTTGCTGCAGATCTATTTATGATGTTAATTGCTATCCTCATACCAAATTTGGTGACTCTAGCTCAAAGTTAGTAGAAAATGGTGGGAGGGGGGCTGGGGGCGGTATGGGTAGGGGCGCCATCCAAAATTTTTGGGTTTCTTCACTTCCAATCTTGGCACCAAATTTGGCGGCTCTAGCTCAAAAGCTGTGGAAAATATAGGCACTTTTGATTTCAAAATGCAAGGGGCTAGGGAACGGGGGGGCGTGGCTCCAAATTTTTGATGCAGTTTTTTGGGGATCGTTAACAGGTATCTTCCTACCAAATTGGTGACTCTAGCTTTAACTCTTTGGAAAATACACACATTCCCTTTTTTAGTGAAGCATTGGGGCGGTTTGGGGCAGCTTGGGCAGTATGGATTGGCGTGGCATCCAAAGTTTTTATGCATTTTTTGGAGGTTGTAATCACCTATCTTGCCACAAAATTTGGTGGTTATAGCTTAAAAACTGTAATAGATATAAGCATTTCTTTTTTTAAGCTGCGAAGGGGCTGGGGGCGGAATGGGTAGGTGGGGCCCCAAAACTGATGCAGTTTTTGGGGGATCGTTTCCAGCTATCTACCTACCAAGTTTTGAGACTCTAGCTCAAACACTTTCGAAGATACAGGCAATACCGTTTTTAGCGAAGCGTTGGGGTGGTTGAGGGCGGATAGGGCAGTAGAGCTGGGCGTGGCATCCAAAGTTTTTATGAATTTGATTGGGGATCGTCAACACCTATCTTGGAACCAAATTTGATGGCTCTAGGTCAAAAACTGTAGAAGATATGGGCATTCTTGGGGTTAAACTGCGGGGGGGCTGGGGGCGGTATGGGTGGGCGTGGCTCCAAAATTTTTGATGCAGTTTTTTGGGGGTTGGTAGTAGCTATTTTCTCCCCAAATTTGGTAGTTCTAGCTGTAAGGGCTTGCGAAATAGCTGCATCTATCGATTTTGCGTTATCGAGTTTAGCGATTTGCCAGCTCCCTAGTTATCGTAGAGCTCCAATCTTGACACTTTAATTTACTATGCCATAGATAAAGAGATTTGCAAAGTTTGAAGTCTCTAACTTGTGGAAAAAAGTTGCGAACATACGGACGGACAGACGGACAGACACCATGACGGACATTGCACAAACCCAATATACTCTTTACCTTCGGTATCGAGTATAATAAGTAGAAGCGTTGCGGTCAAACGCAACCGACTGCGGTTTTATCGATACATGTACTTAATCCGGTTAAAGAGGTCCGATAACAAGAGGCTACGGATGCGAAAGGGGTGTTCCCTGCCTAAACGGGTTTCCTCACTGGCACTTTACATCAGCATTTACAGCAATTATCGATAACTAGACCGAGACCTGTCCTCATACATTGCATCACCGTCTGCATCTTGTTGACAAGTTCGTAATATGGCTCCGTTTCGATTATTAATTTTGGAGAATGACGCTAAGTTGGAGGAGCAGTTAATAGAAAATTTAAGTGGGTCGTCTAGCTCATCGTTAAATACAGAGATTTCAGAAGCTACTGCGCGCAGCGATCGCGCTCACACATACAGTACGGCTAGGTTGGCTGTGCTACAGCAGCTGATGTTGCCGTAGCGCAGCCAGCAAGCCGAATGACATCGAATTCGCCCACAACTCACGAAGCAACAAAAAGCAGTCCAACGAGAGAGAAAAAAAACCACTGAACAGAAATGTTAAGTTAGTTGGGAAATCGCTGTTTGAACCCTCTATAAAGGCTGGTTCTCACTTTGGTAAGTAGTAAGTAGCGAGTCGAGTAGACAGTAGCTCGGTAAGTAGCTACTCGCCTAAAAATGTTCGCACTTATAAAATTAACTGATTAGTACAGTGCATTAGTAGTGTGCGGTCGGCAGCGAGATGAGTGTGCAGCGCAAAAAAAATCATCCCACCGAAGAGACATGTTTACTCCACAACAGCTTGGAAATAATGAACTGTACTGTTTCAAAACGTTCTGACTTGCTGAGTGGCAAGTAGACAGTAGCTCTGCCGCGCTACTCGCACAAAAAAATAGAGTAGATTCTATTCTGTTTTTAGTCGAGTAGCGAGTGAGCTGACTAAATTACTTGCCAAAAATTTTGCTGTTTACTCGACTCGTTACTTACTACTTACCAAAGTGCGAACCAGCCTTAAGTATAAAATCTCGTTGCGTTGTGTGTTGTCAATTGCTATCCTTCTACCAAATTTGGTGAATCTAGCTGAAAATTTTTTAAATATGGGGTTGGCGAGCCGGGGGCGGTATGGGTGTGCGTCCAAAGTTGTGCTGCAAAACTTCGTGACTTTACCTCTAAGTTAGTAAAAGTGCTAGTACACAAAATAATATGGAAATTTCAATTAAAAAATTTTCGATTGGATTTTGGACGTTTTTTTTTTATATAAACATAAAAATGAAATAATTTGTAACATAATAATATATTTTGTATATTTTTATTTAAATTAAGATCTTAAACATGTAAGTTTGCAACCTTATTCAAAAGAAGTTATCAACAGATATAAATCTAATGATAGTTATCGATCGTAATCTTACCGCCAAAAGCTTTTGATATTTTTCAACTCTATCATGCTATGTACTTACAAAACAGCTGTTTGATTAAATCTTGTTCAATTGTTTTGTGTAAAGAATTTGGTGGAAAATATGGACATTAGAAACTTTTTCAGTGTTAATTAAGTTATGTAAGGGAGTTCTACGTACAGTTAAATCTATACATTTGTTTAAATTTGTGAGTATTGTAGCGAAACCATAGAGAACGCTAAGCCCGGTTGGCAGGAGCTCGAGTGAAGAGAGCTACATTGGAGACATCTATTATTATTAAAAAAATTCTAAAATTGTTATTTAAATATTTTTGTATGTACAAATGTTCAAGAAAAGTCAATAAAAACTCAAATAAATAATTGAATAAATAGATAATCAAGCTTGTTCTACATTTCCGAGTACAAACGGATTGTTCTGGAAACGAGCGACAATTAGCACAATGAAAACGATTGTGTCTTTAAAGCAACTAATGTGTGTTTTTAAGCTCTGAACGTATTTTTTACTTATTTTATATACAATTGGCAATAATTGTGCATTATCGTTCGTTAAAGCTATCGGAATCAGTCTTATACAAAGTGTCAATCAGCTGTTTGTCTCGATACAAAATTGGTATCGAAATTGAGTATAAGAAGAATATAAGTCAATCGAAATTCGGGAATGCAATCATCGAAATAAGAATCCATTTCGATTCCGTTTCGACTCGGAATTAGAACAGGCCTGATTAATTTTATAAACCCCCCGAAGTTGGACTGCATCAAGCAGAATAAGGCAAAAAATGTGACGACAAGAAAAATTAAGTGCGGCAACTCTGTTTTGCTTCTTTTATGAACAAACACAACTTATTACCGTTATTAGTTGCCGCTGCACTATGGGGCATTTTGCAAAATACCTGACATCAATTAATTTTTACATGTCCTAAAATTAACTAACTGTTAATGGAAATCTCTTGTAAAAATTATAAAGTTGAACGATCTCGATGATACTTTCCAAACATGTTAGTATAATAAGAACAAACTTATCTCACAAATTCAACGCAAAAAACCAAATCAAAATATCTTGCCTGTTTCCCGAGCTATTAATTCATGCCAGTTTCTTGGCTTGCCTTGCAAAATCACTGAGCGCAAACTTTATTTGAAGCAAAATTATACTTAACATACTGCTAATATATTCATTTCAATCCTAAATAAATGAGATTTCATTTGGTATAAAATATTAAAAAATCATAATGAACGCGGCGAAAATTATCGCAAAAAGTTGACACCGCTATCTCGCCAAATAACGTAATCTATGTTAAAATGTTTAACAAAACTAAAAGTCTGGTGTTTGAGACATATTCAAGCTCCAAAATATCTTATGTTCAATTTTTAAAGAGAACGATTAAATTAAATATATAAACTGTGTATGTTATTATAAATGTAGAAAATTATTTTAGCTAACAACTTATGTTTAAGAAATTAAATTGTTTTTGCCAAATTTAACAGTTAAGTTGTTTAAAGTTTTATATATTTTTGAGAATATGGGATTACGCTTTATACTGCGGCTATAAACCAATTTAATGCAATGTGCAGCAATCGATGCTGACGGCGTTGTTGCTTGCATTGTAGGTGCAATAAATAATTAAAAAGCTTGCGAGCGCGTCAAAAGTATTGTTTGGCTTCTTTTTTTTGTTTATAAGGCATGCTGTAAGTAATTATGTACGTATGGTCGTGTATGAGTTTAACGATTTTGCGGAAGTACATTGTGCATGTGTTTGCAATTTTAGTTGGCACCTACTAGAAATAATTTTCTCACCTATTCATCGCTCTCCAAAAAATGCTAATTATTATTTTTTTTCCACTGCTTTTGTTACTACATTTAATATATGAACTTGGTGTGTTTTAAGCTAATTTGTTATCGTTCGAATATTTATGCAAATTGTCCTGGAAGTAACCAATGTACAGCGGCGGTAATCCACAGAATCACAAACACATGATTCAAAACGAATTAAATCGAATTCTGAACATATTTATCGGACGTAAAGTTGAGTTTTGGCTTTTTGGCGCTCTTTATGCAAACCTTCAAAAAAAAAAAAACAAAACGAAGACAGAAACTAAAACAGGTAATTGGAACTTCGTGAGTAGTGAAAGTTTTCTATGCTGTTTTGTGTTTTTTTTTATTTGTGTTTTGAGCTGTTTAAGCCGTTCAGCGCAGGCGTTGGTAGTGAGTAAGGAAAGGGGTATGGTTGGGGAGATGCGTGAAGACTGAGCATTGTGTTCAGGCATTGAAAAACTGCGCATGTGCGTAATGCGCTTAAATAACCATATACCTCATGCAGCCGCGCATGCCAACGAAAACAACAAAATTAACAGCGGACGTATCCATAAGATATAATCGCACTTGCTTTCGTGCTCACATTCGCAATTCATATTCGCATGAGCAACTTGCTCTAATAAACGTCAAATGAGCACACTTGGGCAACGTGCTATCCATCGATTGGATATTTACTAAAGCTTCTCAATCGTCTTCGTTTAGAAAAAAATTTAAATAATGCCGGCAGATGGCGATTCCCCCCCTAGCAACGTTCACTGCTATTATTCCTTAATTTTGTTAGTGAAATGCCAAGCCCAGCGTCAAAGCGAGAAAAACGCCTAGATGTCAATTATTTGAATCACTCACGCTTTTTGAGGGTGAGTTGATTCGATGCTATGTAGTATTTAAAGAGTGCCCGAAATTTTTGGTAGAGTATAAAGCGGAAAACGTTACAAATGTTTCGTGTTTTGTTTTATAATTTTATATATTTTTTTTTTTTTGGCATCAATTTGCATTTGGTTAGGCAATGCATTTGTTGTTTTTTTGTTGCTGGTGTGGATTTTTATGGGTTTTTTACCTATGACATGCCATATATATATATATTAAGCATAAAAATATATGTGTCTATATATTTACATATCAAGAGCACTGAAATTTGATTCAATCATTTTTCATTAAGAATTTTCTCTACAACGAAGTTTTTTGTCCTTTGTAGATACATTATATAATATACTTTAGTATCTGACACGTAGCTACTTAAGGTTTCACTTATTTAAACACAGTGTGCAAATTGCCACAGATTTGTTAACTGTTATTTATGAAATGGGAAAGATGGTACAATAGTTTTGTGTATGTATAAATGTATGTAACAGGAAGAAACAAGCAACAAACAAACAAAGTTCTTGATCAGCATCACCAGTCGAGTCGTTATATGATATCCGTCTGTCCGTCCACTCGTTTAGATTTAGATAACACAGGCAAAACAAGTTTTCTTAAATAATTGAAAATATTTCCGGTTTCCGATACACACATGAAATCGATAACAACAAACTTGATCCAAAGACTATATGTTATGATCATCTGTAAAAATTTAATCAAAATCGTTTGAGAAACACCAGAGATATCAAAGATTGAAGTTTAGTCAAACATTCAATAGCTTAGTATTGTATGCACTTTCCGTATATGAGGTTACATAGGTTTAGGGTATCTCCTAGGCAAGTTTTCTCGACTTGAGCTGTCTTATTTGTTTGTAGTCTTTTTTCCCCTCTGCTGAGAGCCTGCTCTTATACAAAAGTCAGCTGCGCTGTATTAATGTACAATCCTATACTGTTCAGAAATTTGTCATTTCGCTGCAAATTTAAATTAAGCTATGTAACTGCTTAAGATTGTTATGTAATCTACAACGCTACACTCTTTGCTTTTTAACGTACATTTTATATTTTGCTCTTTTTCTTTAATTTTATACTAAAAGTTTTAAATTTTTTTACACTAATCCTTTAAATACCACAAGTGTCAAAAAAAAGTTTGGTATATAATATGGTACTTACCGTCTTAGGCAGCTAAAAGTCACAGCCGTTGCGAGCAAAATGTTTAAACAGGATACGCCGCTTTGTGCGAAAAAAAACTCTTTCGTCTTGACTTTGTATGGGACTATGTGCTTCTTTTGTTATGGATGCTTATTGTTTTTAACTTTCAGTTATATTTGGAACTTTTAAAAATTAAATTTTGTTTTCTCAGTTTAATGTTTATTTGCTTTTTGTTGTGGCATTCAATATCAATTAAAAATTAAAGAAACTTAATTTTCTTATGGCGGATCGGGTAGCGGTGGCGAGTAATTTACATATCCGTTCAATTTTTAAAGTATCAAAAAGTAAAAAGTCATGTTAGGAATCAAAGTGATGTGCTTTAACACTACTTAGTCTTTAAAAATAAAATTTTACACAGGACGTTTAATTTGTTTTTAACTGTTCTCAAAAGATTGACAAAAAAAATAAACAAGAATATGTATATTGTTTTCATGTGAGCCAGTTTTTTTTAATGAATTCTCAAAGCGGCAAGTTTTGCTTTGTCTGTTTTTATGTATTAAATTATAAAATGATTATTTTTCCATATATTTTTTTGGTAACAAAAAACACGACCAACTCGAAAACGCACTAAAACGATATTAAAAGCCGAGACTAAATTCAACTTTGCAAGTAATTTGCAATGAGACTTGGAGCGGCTCGCGAGCAGAAAGACACGATCGCGGCACGAGTTCGGCACGAGAGAGCAACGCAGCGAAGAGCGATGTCTTCGTGCGGAGTTCACTTCACTTTTGCACTTGTTACTGATGCTTACAAGCGTAGGTGCTGATTGTCGGGGATGTGGGGGAGCTGCTGCGGCTGCTGATGCGATGGGGCCAGATAACTGACGCTCTGACAACTGGCCCGAAAAATAAGAACAAACAGTTGCTCGTTTACGTAGATCGTTGCTCGCTGTTCGTTTGTAGCGTGTATGAAGCGTGTGTGTAGAGCGATGACGGCAGCTGTTGTTGGCATTCGGCTTAAAAATGATGTTAGCTCAAAGCCAGCCGCTACGTAATATACGCTCAGATCCTGTTTGCATGCTGCCAATGCTGACGTCGCAGCGCTTACAGCTGCTGCAGCGCCAGCGTTAAAAGCGAAAAATGAGAAAGGAAGAAAGAGAAAGCGTTAACAAGAAAAAGAGAGAGAGAGAGAGAAAGAGAGAGAGAGGGAGAGAGAGAAAGAGGGAGACAATAAACCGAAAGCTTTTCGACTCCACTCGGTCAAAATGTGGGTAAGCTTTGGGCTGCGTTGCGACAGTGTCGACGTCGCCGCTGCTGACGCCAGAAACGCTGGCTGCGCAGCATCATTGCCGCTTCGAACTCGCATCAGACTTGCTCCATGGTGGTGTTGGGCGAGAGTTGCGAGAGGGTTTAAAATTTCAGCCAATCACACGAGCTATTGAACTTTCATTAGAAATTTGCTGTTGAGTGCTGCTACGCCACGCCTCCGCAATTAGCACTTTGTGTGTGTGCTCGTGTGTTTTTTTTTTATTTGAGAGATATAATATATGATAACTTATATTCAATATATAACATAGTCAGTCAATGCCAGCAACTGCGGAACCGCCGTAAAGCTCGCCCTTTCTCTTTCCATCCGTCGTAGCTCTACGAGCGTAGAGGCTGCAAAAGTGCACACCGCTTCCAGACTTCTTGCTTCTCTATCATAGTCAAGTCACGTGCTGAGCGTCCTCCTCCCTGCTATCAGCATAACAGGTGTTTGTGTGTCTGTGTGTATAATATGTACAATAATTGTTGATAATGGCCGTTAATGAAAACCATTTGCATACTCTCTCTCTCTCTCTCTCTCTCTCTCTCTATCTCTCTTTATGCATTGCCCTGATCAAACTAAGAAACAAAAGCAGACGTTAAGCAAAAGCTTCACCAACAAGCCGATTCATACACATTTATGGACATAAATACAAACAACAAATTTAATTTTTTTTATCAATTATTTATTTATTGGCTATCGTATATAAAGCGACGTCGTCTTTGTCGTCGTCGGTTTTGGGTTCAGTTGCGTCTTTTTTTGTCATCGCCGTCATCTGGAAACGTCACAACGGTTCTAAGCTTAGCATATGTACAATATATGTACATTCGTACTCAAGTATATCTAAATATAAAAATTTTTATATGGATTATAAATATCTGGAAGCCATCTATATAATTGCGTAGTATCGTCCATGCGCAGCTTGTCATTCAATTTGTTGTTCTTTAAATTTCGTTAATTGCTGTCGAAATATAACTCTTATTGCCCGTTATGCAACTATTTGCTACTGCTTCGGCTATGCTATTTATGTTTATATGTACATATGTACATACATGCACATTAATTTATGCATGTATGTACGTTTGTATTTGACATTCAAATTTTTATACTTTGTTATCTTGTTATTTTGTTGTTGTTATATCTGTCATACTGCCTGTCTGTATGAACGCGTTTCTTGGATACCCTTTCAGCTAAAAACTTGAAACTTTGCAAATATATTAGTTTATGTGTTCGCCCGACAAAGAGTTCATATATTGCCAATACGCTACGGGGGACTGATAAACCGAAAACATGTCGAGACAACTCGCAGTGCAAATCGATAGAGCACACATTTTTCTCACATTTGAACAGCTAGAGTCACCTAGTACTGTACGAAGAAATCTGTCATCCTACGAATTGCCTTCATAAGAAACTCTGCTCGACGCCCTACTATATATATACTTATACTTTTTACATTGAAAAATGTTTTTTTTTTTGTATTATTATTATTAGGGTAGGAGTAGTTAAAAAATTAAGATAACTGTTTAGTAAAGCGCTGGTAACGTGACTTTCGGCTTTGGGTGCTTTCGGATTTTTATGTGTGTACAATTACTTATTATATATTTACATTAATTACATTCCAGTTTTATATTACAGTCGAGTCTGGATATAGTGAACACCCTAAATAGTGAACACCTCGAAATAGTGAACACCCAAAAATTTACATGGAGTACTCTAAAAAGTGAACACACGAAAAACTCGAAATAGTGAACAAAATTTTTAATAAACTTTAAGCAGAAAAAGAAAGAAGTAACACACCAAATGGAATGCTCCAGTAACTTTACTAAACATTCTATGCTTTGCTACACTGCAATACCACGGGAAATTCGCAGAAACCACGAAATTAAAAAGTAACGGAGCTAAGAAAATGTCAGATATAAATTCCAAATTGTTTTTCAATAGTGCACACTTCTCACAAATAGAGCCAAAAAAAAATATCAATGCATTTGTGCAAGAGTAATTTCGTTTCGACACTCTTAAATACACTTCGTGCTAACTTTGGCCTATCTGTGTGCATTACCGTTGTGTTTGCTTATGTGCGTTTGGTCCAAATCAGTGAACTGCAAGGGTGTCACTTTTCGGCACCTTAGGTACACCCATAAAATTATGAGTGCCGGTGGCACACTTCACCCTCAAAACTAAGTAACTATGCGCACACACACAAAAAACAGCGGGTGTTGCGAGTGGCCTGTACAGCGCGCACTCTTCACCCATTGTGTTTTTCCACTCTTTACCCGGACACCCGGGTTTTTTTTACGATTACGCGTGCCTATGTACCTGCACTCATAACGGAGCGTAGCAGCAGGCAACAAGTAAAAACAGGCACCCATGCAAAAAAGGTTAGGTACGCAAAACACAAGTAAAACACCATGGTGTTTTCAAGACACCATGGTGTTACAGATATATTTTTGTCAAAAAAGGGTGTATGCATTATTGCGTTGTTATCCTTTTTGCTATCGTTGTAACATTGGTATGTAGATTCTTTACTTTTTTTGCATTCTTTTTTTAAAAATTTAATAGAATAAGTTAAAAATTTAAATTTTTATTATAAGTTTATTGTTATGTTATATGAATAAGTTTTAAGTTCCTTAACCTTTGTTTATTAAATACATACATAAATACATAGCATGTCAATATTTTTTACTATTTTGTTATAGCTACTTTACAAAAACAAACAACTGAAGGACGCACACAAGACAACACAAAACTCATGTCGCCGAAAACATTTTATCACTCGATTCACGTGTTCACTCCCACACCCATCCCTTCACGCTTGTGTTTTTTGTTTTACTCGCACCCATGCACACAGTCAAAAAGTAAACGGTACGCACAGATACGCGGGTGCGTCTACACACCCGACCTTTATTGCAGAGTGTGTGCTCGCACCCGTCTTTACTGTGTCTTAAGACACCCGGGTGTCGAAAACACCAGGGTGTTTACTGGGTGCACTTGTAGTTGCAGTGCACCCTTGCAGTTCTCTGGTCCAAATCACGTTCGCAATTCACTGGCTATAAAATTTTCAATGCTGATGAGACAGGATTATTCTTCAAATTAACACCGCCTCCGAAGCTCTGAAAGATGCTGAAGTGCTAAGCAAGCTTATCCTCTTTAATTAAATAATGATCGTTGAATACAATAATGCGCCAGTTAGGAAATGCTGTTCGTGACTCGATTGATAAGGAAAATGCTAATTTAAAACAATCCAAAATTACTGATTTTGTAAAAGACGCCTAAAATATGTTCATATTAAAACAATCCTAGAAAATACAGCAAAAACAAATTACAAAAAGAAGTAAAAAAATAATTAAGAGAAAAAATAGTTGTTTCTTTAATACCGGCTATATCGGCTATCGGTTATAACGATGCTATATTGCCGGTCCCTTGAGTATCGTTATAACCGGCATCTACTGTATTGTTATTAATTTCAACCAATACCTAAACAAAACATTCTGTGTCCTAATTCAATTACAAATTATTTACACTTTTCTTTTTCTCTTTGGTTGCAACCGCTCACTGTGCACTTCATTGTGTGTTATTTAATCGAAGCCAACGAACCAGTTCATATTGAGAATGATGAGCTTGAAGATTCGGATGATGAAGGGGAACTGCAGATCGGCTATACTATTAAAGCTTCCGAAGCTATAGACAGTTTTGACAAGGCTATCGCATGGGCTGAGGCCAATACTACTGACTTTTCTGCGATTCTAAACATGCGCAGTCTAAGTTTTGCTGCAGATCTATTTATGATGTTAATTGCTATCCTCATACCAAATTTGGTGACTCTAGCTCAAAGTTAGTAAAATATGGTGGAAGGGGGCTGGGGGCGGTATGGGTGGGGAGAAAAATCCAAATTTTTTGGGTTACTACATCACCAATCTTGGCACCAAATTTGGTGGCTCTAGCTCAAAAGCTGTGGAAAATAAAGGCGTTTTTTATTTCAAAATGCACGGGGCTGTAGAACGGGGGGGGGGGGGGGCGTGGCTTCAAAACTTTGATGCAGTTTTTTGGGGATCGTTAACAGCTATTTTCTTACCAAATAAGGTGACTCTAGCTTTAACGCTTTGGAATATACACATATTGCCGTTATTAGTGAAGCATTGGGGCGGTTTGGGGCCGCTTGGGCAGTATGGATTGGCGTGGCATCCAAAGTTTTTATGCATTTAAATTTAGTGCCAAGTGCCAAGCCCGAGACAAATTCATGAGAATTTGAATGCCATGCCTATCAATTGTGCTTTAGCCGCCCCAAACCGCCCCAACGCTTCGCTAAAAGCGGTTATGTGTGTATTTTCCAAAGTATTTGAACTAAAGTCGCCAAATTTTTTTTTTCATCAATCTGCGAATCCGTTATTAGAATTTCTATCAGATAAATTAGAGCTAAAAAGTAATACTAATAGAAATAAAAGCACAACTAAAAGCGCCACAACACTCAATGTCATATTTACTAAATATTTAAATTTAAACTCTTACATGTTCTTATCTAAGTTTGATTCATAATCCAATCATTTCTCTTTTTTATAAATAATAATAAGAACGCTTATATTTTATACCCTGAACCCATAAAATGGGTAAATCAGGATACAATGCTTTTGTGCAAAAGTATGTAACAGAAAATAAATGGCGGCTTGGCAGATTCATGAAGGTGTCTTCAGTTATCATGTCCAGTGCTTCGTTTTTGTCTTCATTTCTGATATTTGGCGTGCTGTCGCTTAGGAGGGCGAATTGATTGAGGCTGGTGCTGGGTGCAAAGTCCAGAGCGATTTTTTTCCGTAGTAGAATCGGAGAGACTTGTTTTGGTCTCTTGATTGACTTTGGCTTCGGTTTTACTCCCTGCCAGCTCCAAACCGTTGTGTCGTCTTCGTCGTCGTTCATGTTACCAACAACACTTTGTTGATGCTTTTTAGCAACCAATGTTTTGTTTCGTTTCGTTTTGTTTTGCTTATCGAGTAACTGTGGAAGATACACGCATTACCGTTTTTAGCGAAGTGCAGTATGGATAGGCGTGGCATCCAAAGCTATTTTGAAATTTTGTGGGGGATCGTCGTCACTTATCTTGGCACCAAATTTGGTGGCTCTAGCTCAATAACTGTGAAAGATTGCAGCGTTTCTGATTTAAACCTGCGGAGTGGCTGGGGGCGGAATGGGTGGACGTGGCTCCAAAACTTTGGAAACAGTTCTTCGAGCGTTATTGATAACTAAATCCTCCCTGAATGTGGTAGTTCTAGCTATAGGGACGTGCGAAATAGGTGGACTTATCGATTTTGAGCTATCGAATTTATCGATTTGAAAGGCCCCCAGTTATCGTAGAACCCCAATCTTGACACTTTATTTTACCATGCCATTTAAAAATACATTTGCAAAGGTTCAAGATTCTAGCTAGAAGGGTGTGGAACTCGTACATGTTCATATCTAAGTTTGGCTATTATAATCCAATCATTTCTCTTTTACATAAATAATAATAAGAACGCTTCTATTTTTATACCCTGAACCCATAAAATGGGTAAATCAGGATACAATGCTTTTGTGTAAAAGTATGTAACAGGCAGAAGGAAGCATCTCCGACCCCATGAAGCATATATGTTTTTGATCAGCATTTACAGCCTAGTCGATATGGCCATGTCCGTCTGTCCGTCCATCTGTATGAACGCGTCGATCTTAGAGACTACAAGACTAGAGACTTTAGATTTTGAATATAAGTTCTCCTATACCATAAGCAGAACAAGTTATACAAATTATATATAATTATTCTGTTTTCCGATACACAAATGGTATTGATTACAAAAAATATCGACTTTAGAAAATGTAAAAATGGGATATGAAAAAATTGGTAATGATAGAATTTTTCTCAATTTCGTTCAAATCAGTTAAGAATCACCGGAGATACCGTTAGGTTAAGTCAGTTTTTAGTTTGGCTTACATTGATTATTATTTTTAATAGCAAAGAATACTTTTAGGGAGCAAGGAAAACCAAAGCCTTTTATAAATTTAATATATTTAGTGCATGAACCCAGTGTTCAGGGTATCTTGTAGGGGCTCTCCCGACTGAAGCCTTCTTAGTTGTTTTTAATATCTATATTAATCTGTTACACAAAAAATTTTTTTTTATCTATTCTTTGTACATTTTAAAAGTTTAAGTTGAAAAATAATGCTGAGTAGTTAATTTATACAAAAGATAATAATAAGCATGCTTTAATTTTGTTGAATATAAAAAATCAATATTAAAATAAATGTGTTTAAACAGATTGAACAAAATTTAAATATTTATTTACCCTCAGCACATATTTATACATTTCTTAAAAATTGGGAGACTAAATTTATTATCAAACATACCCTATTGCCTATACAAATACTTGAATTAAACAAAAAAACATATTACAATGTAAACAGTATAATTTCCAAAGAGTGTGTCCTACTCACTCTAAGTTATACTCGATATATAAGGTAAAGAGAATATTGGGTTTGTGCAATGTCCGTCATGGTGTCTGTCCGTCCGTATGTTGGCAACTTTTTTCCACACCCTTCAAGCTAGAGACTTGAAACTTTGCAAATATCTTTATCTACAAATGACAGAAAATGAAAGTGTCAAGACTATATCTTCCACATCTTTAGAGCCAGAGCCAACAATTTTTTTGGTGCTGCCAAAATAGGTGATGACGACCCCAACAAACTGCATCTTAACTTTGCATGCCACACCCACCCATACTGCACGAGTCGCCGCCAAACGACCTTTAGAGTCAGAAACACCTATGTCTTCCACAGTATTTGAGCTAGAATCACCAAATTTGATGCCAATATTGGTGATGAAGAAATCCGAAAAATGTGCATGCCACCCCCATTCATACCAACCCCAGCCCCCCTTCCTACATATTTTACTAACTTTGATCTAGAGTCTCCGAATTTGGTAGCAGGATTGCAATTGTCATCCCACAAAGATTTGCATAAAAACTTTGGATGCCACGCCACTCATACAATTCCTACTTCCTCTTTCAAAAACTTTTACAAAGTTTGAGCTAGATCCACCAAATTTTGAAGGAAGATAGCTTTTTGGCATCCCCATCTGCATCAGACAATTTCCAATCCTCTGCAATGAAGTCTCCTTTTATCGGTTTTATTACTGGTATCGAGTATACCGCAGTTGGCTGAGCCCGAATGCAACGTTTCCACTGGTTTTATACTTGATACTGAAGGTAATAAGTGTATTATGTTTTTGCAAAGTCCGTCATGAAGTCAGTCCGTCTGTATGAACACAACTTTATTCCACACCCTTCAAGCTAGAGACTTGAAATTTTGCAAATGTCTTTATATATGGCATAGTAAATTAAAATTAAATTAAGTGTCAACATTGGAGTTCTGCAATAACTAGGGGGCTGGCAAACCGATAAGCTCGATATCACAAAATCGATAAATCTAGCTGTTTTGCAAGCCCTTACAGCTAGAACTACTTTTTTGGGAAAAAGAAAGCTATTAACAGACCCAAAAAACTGCATCAAAAATTTTGGAGCCACGTCCATCGATTCCGCCCCAGCCCTTCCGCAGTTTAAAACCAAAAACTCCTATATTTTCTACAGTTTTTGAGCTAGAGCCACCAAATTTAATGCCAAGATAGGTGGTGACGACCCTCAACCAAATTCATAAACACATGCCACTCCCATCCATACTGCCCTAGCCGCCCCCAACCGGCACAACGCTCTGCTAAAAACGGTAGTGCGTGTATCTTCCATAGTGCTTAAGCTAGAGTCACCAAATTTTGTAGGAAGATAACTGGAATTGCGCCACAAAACACTGCATTAAAGTTTTGGAGCTACGCCTCCCCCCCTGCATTTAGGAATCAAAAACGCCTTTATATTCCCCAGATTTTGAGCTAAAGCCACGAGCTTTGGTGCCAAGATTGTTGATGTAGTAACCCAAAAAATTTGGATGCAGCCCCAACCCATACCGCCCCCAGCCCCACTTCCACCATAATCTACTAACTTTAAGCTAGAGTCACCAAATTTGGTCGGAGGATAGCAATTGACATCATAAATACATCTGCAGCAAAAATTTTGATGCCACGCCCAACCTTAACGCCCCCAGCCCTCTTTCCTCCATATTTGACCATTTTTAAGGTAGTCACCTAATATGGTAGAACGATGGCAATTGACATCATAAACAGATCTGCAGCAACAATTTTGATGCCACGCCACCAATACCACCCCCAGCCACCCTTCTCCCACTTTTCACTATCTTTTAGCTACAGTCACCAAATTTGGTAGGGGGATAGCAATTGAGATTAAACACAGATCTGCAACAAAAGTTTTGATGACATGCCCCTCCATACCGCCACCAGCCACCCTTCCATAATACTTTACTAGTTTTGAGCTAGACTCGCGAAATTTGGTATGAAGATAGCAATTGACATGATACACAGATCTTCAGCGAAAATTTGGATGCCACGCTAGAGTCACCAAATTGTGAAGGAAGATAGCTTATTGGCATCCCCATCTGCACCAACTGCAACGTTTCTACTTTTTTTTAAACTAGTATGCGTGGTTCCACCATAGTTTTTGAGGTAGAGCCACATAATATGGTGCAAAGTAAGGTGATGACGTCCCTCACAAATCTGCATCAAATTTTTTGATGCCACGCCTCCCATACCGCTTAAGCCGGCCCCAGATTCCCACCGCTTGTTGAATTCGGGAATCATTAAGTTTTTGTTTTCAATTTGTAAGCTTGTCACCAAGTTTGATAGAAAGATAAATGGTAATTTATTTATTGTTTATTTATTTATTGTCAGCTATGAGCAGCTGACATGAAAATAAAATTAATTTAAAATAATTATAATAAAAATAATTAAGTTTAAAGTAAAATTTAAAATTATATGTAGTTCTGAAAGTAAATTAAGGTTGAAATAATTAAAAAGTTAACGTTAAAGCTCTGGGAAATTCAACAAGAAAATAAGTGGCCCAACATTTGTTGCATGGATTGGGAAAAACCCAGAAAAACCCAATCAGACCAGTGGTAGGTTAGTGATTAGTGGTTACGATTAGATAAGGCAGAAAGGATAGATTGTTTTAGTACTGGAGTCGAGGTCTCCAGAGAGACAAGAGAATAAAGCTTGTTATAGTCAGAACATAATACACGAAATGGTTCATGAATTAAATAGTTGCTTGAGCAACGATCGAGGCTAAGGGGTAAAAAGTTACGTGTGGATCTAATGGGAACATTTGATTTTATTCGACTTAGAAGAACTGATGAGTCGATTTCACCATTAAGTAGATTAGTGATAAATACTACACCATGCATAATTCTGCGGTTCAACAGGGAAGGAAGATTTATTAAAAGAAGTCTACTTGAATAGGGGGTAGGTCTATTCCAGGAACCCAGTTAAAACATCTAAGCGCAAACAGAAATTTCCTCTGCACAGATTCAATTCTATCCTGGTGAATCCCATATTGCGGGAACCACACACAAGATCCATACTCCAGGATGGGACGTACTAGGGATGTATATAGCGTTTTAGTGGTGTAGGGATCATCAAACTCTTTTGACCACCGCTTGATGAAGCCAAGAACGTTTATGGCCTTATTGACCATCGACGATATGTGAGAATCAAATTTTAATTTGCTATAAAGAATGATGCCTAAATCTTTAATTTCAAAAACGCGACAAGTGGTGAAGCATCAAGCACGTAGTGAGCAGTATTAGGGGTACCTCTAAAGTCATGACTTTACATTCTGAACAATTTTAATTAAGTAAGTTATAACGGCACCAAGCCGACAGTGCACCCAAGTCCGACTGTAGTAAGTTACATAGAGAATCATCATTATAGGTGAAATATAGCTTTACATCATCAGCAAACATAAATAGTTAGTTAGTTAGTTAATTAGTAATAACAGCAGGAAGATCGTTAATAAAGAGATTAAATAGCAATGGTCCTAGGTAACTCCCCTGAGGGACACCAGAGGTAACAAAAATAGATTTGGGTACAGAAGATTTAAAAACCACTTTTTGTGTTCGGCCACACAAGTTCTCAGAAAGCCACGACAAGAGTTTCGCTGGAAATCCAATAATATTTAATTTTTCGAGCAGCAAAGAATGACTTACGGAATCGAATGCCTTACTAAAATCTGTATAAACAACAACAACAACAAACCCTTTGATAACAATTGAGGTGAACTCAAGGTTAGTGGTAGTAGATCTTCGCCTAACAAAACCGTGTTGATAAGGGGATAAAATTGAACAACATAAGTGCTGCAATTGAGAGCATATAATTTTTTCAAAGACTTTCGGAATGGCAGACAACTTGGATACACCCCTATAGTTTTTAACGTTAGACTTAGAGGAATTTTTATGATGTGGAATAATAAAAGATTCTTTCCATATACCAGGAAACACAGCTGAGTCAACCGATAAGTTAAATAATTTATGTAAAGGTTTACAAAGTGAATCCGCACAGTATCTAAGTATACAACCTGGCACTCCATATGGACCAGGCAAGAAGCCTGGTTTGATAGAGTTAAAGTCACTTTGCAGCGTACACTCAGTTATAACTGGGACATATATGCAATTTGACGTTTGAACTTGAAAAAGATAGGAATTATTGCAACTATATATTCTCCTGTAAAAAATGGCAATGGCAGTTTCTATATCACCACTACAAGAATAAAGTTGAGACCAATTAGTATGCTGAAGCAAATCATTCAATTTAGTAAAGTCAGTTTTACGAAAGCAACGTGTCTTTAAAGAATTGTTAGATGCTGGTCTAAGGTTAAGAAGTTCGAAGGAAAGTTCAAAGGTTGGATGGTAGGTATCTTCGGGAAGCACTAAAGGGTGTACTCTACTAACGTTACTGCAATCAGAATCAGAAACAAATATCAAATGTAACATTTTATTACTACTGTTACGCACCATGTTAACTTGTGATAGGCCTAACTCTAAAAGGCCATCGATAAAATCATCAGAAGTGGCCGGTAATTGCGCCGAAGATGTGTCATTCACAAACCATACAACATGTGGCAAATTGAAATCACCAACCACTATAAGTTGATCCATATCCGTCAACAACGACGAAACAAGTTGCAGGGCATTCAGATGGGATATGTAAATGTTATTATCAGAATTGGGAGGGATATATACAGTAGTAATTTACAGTGAGCGGCCTCTAAATAAGATTTTAACACATATGAACTCAATATCTGGATGATCATGAGAATGAATCTGTTCAGAGGAAATACAATAATCAACGGCAATGAGAACCCCGCCCCCCTTGCGGGAGGTGCGATCGCATCTGTACAAGTTATACAAAAAGTTAGGCAAAACGGAATAATCAGATATATCAGGTTTTAACCAGGTTTCTGTGAGTGCAACTATCTGTGAATCAAAGGATAAGCTGTTTACATATAGTTTAGAAAGTTTAGTGTTAAGGCCTCGAACATTTTGATAATCCAAGCTAACTACTTTTGTTAGATTTTTGCCGCCGAAGTTGAGGCAACAGGTTGGCTAACAGTTGGTGCACTACTGAACCTACTATCGTTATTATTAATTTTACGCCTATTCACATACTCCTTGACATTGAGCTGCGGTGGCCAAAACTTTCCAGAACAAATTGTCGAGACAAGTTCGGGCGGAACACTAAATTTGAAAAAAGATATGGTTCGGGCTTGTTTAAACTTAAACTTATATGTGGTGAGTCTATTTTACTTTTGACGTAGGCACTAACATCATCCAACGAAGTGTCGGATGCTAGCCTAGACACGAAAATAAATTTGTTCAACGGCACAATAACAAGAGGCTTGTGAGCCCCAGGTGTACCTACAGTAGGATTAATAGGCACACAAGCTGTAGAAACGGAAAGCACAGAAGTTAAGTTATTAGGGGCAAGATTATTGTTGGGATTTTTTGCCGGCGAGTTAAATAACATTAACGGGCTAGCAACTGAACCCGTTGGGGGATAAATGATTGGTACCAAAATGGGATTGGTGACCAGGACAGGAGGAACACTGAGCTGATTAGGCCCCGAAGTCTTTTAACGCTTCGGCGAATTACTCAACAACTTGCCTTTTTTGAAGCTCGTCTGCAACTCTTTAAAGGAGGTATGAAGGTTATTAAATGGAGTATGCATTGTTTTAAAACCTACATAGGTCTGTCTCATGAATTGAGTAGACTCCTTCTCCTCCTCATTACAGGACTCACAAAACCATTTAAGGCGCATGTCTGCAATTAATCAGTCCCGTATTTTGGCCGTAAAGCCAACACACTTCATGTGTATCACATTGTCACACAATCTGCACAGAATGAAGTCTTGGTTGGATGATCCAACCAACTTGCAGTTGTTGCTGCAACAAAGTAGCATATTGATTTTAAGTTAAATAAATAAAAATATTAACAAAAATAAAAAAATAATATGCATTATCAAAAAGATGTAGGGTTCAAGAAAGTAAGTGTGAAGGAGTTGATGCAATGAGCACGATAAAACGGTAAAAACCAAGAGAGCGAGAGAGCTTGAGTGCGTTGGCAGATACAACTACAAGTACTTCGGATAAGAGCGAACGAAAGCGGGAGAGGACTGATGCTGGAGTGCAAGAGCAAGAAAAATTAGACCATGATGGAATAACATAAGGTGGTCCCGTCGGCAACAGCCATCCACTTATTGTATGGTTGCAATATGTGCGAGTGAAATGAACAAAGTATACTGAGTGTCGTATTGAGTGTGAGTGAGGCGGCAATGTGATTGTTGATTAACCCTAAGCATGTCCGTAGGATTTGAATATGGCATTTATAATAAAAGATGAGAAATTTTTTTAAAGTTTAATTTTTAATAGTTTCAAACGCTGTTTTTGTTTCTTAATGGATTTGTTATGGTTTAGGTACTTAATTTTAAAATATATACTTTACAGCTAAATTTGCAATATTTCATATTAATAAGTGTGCGCTTAAGGCCTCGGCCACGCAGTAAGCGGCTGAGCGTCTGAGCGTCAAAAAAAAATTAAAACATATGAAATTACATGGAAGTGGCCACGCAGTGAGCGAGCGGCGCAATCAATTTCTGAGCGTCTGAGCGACGCCGCTCAGAAACTAAACTTGTTTTAATTTTTCTTTTATTCCTGAGCGGCAAACAGACAACATGTCGAAAATAAATGTAGAAATATTAATTTCGGCTGTGCAATCGCCACCAGATTTGTGGCAAGACAGACTGCCTAACTTTAAAAATAAAAAAATTACGGATAAATTGTGGAATGAAGTTGGTGAAATTTGTGGTATTACAGGTAAGTTTTATTTAATATCATGAAATACATATTTTAGAGTGAAAAATCAAAAAAATTCTCCGTTATTTTGTTTCTAACATCCAACGCTGTATGGCTGCTTCTATTATAACGGTAGCTGGGTTCTGTTGCGCTGACAGCTAGTATTGGTTCATTTTGCAGTGTTGATGTTACTTGTATATAGTCCAAATCACTATCTCCATCGCACACTCTAACATAATTGTGCAATATACAAGCACATTTTATTAAATCTATTGCCGTTCTCGGTTTCGTTTCTATATTTTTTTGTAAAAATCGCCATTTCGATGCCATGATTCCAAATGCGCATTCTATACATTTTCTTGCCGTTGAAAGCCGGTCGTTAAAAAGTTCACTTCGTGCATTTAAATCCCTCCGTGGGTACGGTCTTAACAAATAGGGCTTTAAAGGATAAGCTTCATCACCTATCAAAAAATTAGGTAGCACAATATTTGATGCTGGCAGTGCTTGTGGAGGAGGTACATTAAATTTTTCAGTTTCAAGTAATGTAAATAATTTAGATCCCGCAAAAGTTCCGCCATCACTTTGTTTTCCTCTCCCTCCAACCTCTATTGTAATAAACTTTTTATCAGCATCAGCTACAGCTTGCAGAACAAATGAGAAATAATGCAAATAGTTGAAATAATGTGATCCAGAGATTGCCGGACATTTAATTTGGCAATGTCTGCCGTCAATACTGCCAAAGCAGTTAGGAATCTTCCAACGCCTATAGTATTCGCTGATCACTTTTTTAAGATGGTCTGTTGTTGGAACAGGCATATATTCATCCACAAGTTCTTTCCATATAATGACACAAGTCTCCGAAACTATTGCACTGACTGTGCTTCTGCCCATACGAAAAGCAAATGCCAGATCCCGAAAAGAATGGCCAGTAGCAAGAAACCTAAAAATATATATATTTTTTAATATCATTTAATAACAATGTTTGTTTAGGCTTGGAAGCAAAAAACAAGTGGAAGAACACAAAGGACACATATCGTAAAAACCTCCAAAAAATACCACGACCATTGTCTGGATCTGAAGCCACCTCCACTAAAATAAAATGGCCACACTTTGAATCTATGGCATTTACTAAAGACACTATTGTGCCGGATCCAACTGAGGGAAATTTGTCGGATCATGTGGATACTTGTGCTGGGTTAAATTTAACAAATTTGTTGGATGATTTACTAGGTAACGAAGAGGACATATTAACAAACTTAAATGACACCCCTTGCACATCTGCCACATTAAAAAAACAAAAGAGGAAGAGCTCAGCCATGGATGTGGATGCAGAATTTATAAAATTGGAAAAGGAACGGTTAAAAATTTTAAAATTGGATATGGAGAAGGAAGAAGACTGCGACGATATTCATTTCTTCAAAAGCTTATTGCCATTCATGAAAGAAATGACACTATTGGACAAACTGGAAGTAAGAGGAGACATCCAAAAGATTATTATTGAGAAACTTAAGGTTAATGAACAAATTTAAAAAACAAAAAGAAATCTTAAAAAAGACAATAATAAAAATACATACCTTAAAGTTAAAACCAGTCTCTGCTCTGGAGAAATAGCAATTCTTTGTTTTATTAATCTCGGTTGCACTTTTTCAAGCAGCATGTCAAAAGTTTCTACAGACATGCGTAGGTATTGCCAGAATCTATCTGGAAATTTTCGAAGATTCTGAAATAAATGATTGAATTCACCGAATTTTGATCTTAATTGATTAATAGGATGAACATAATAGGGGTTTTCACACGCAACGTTGTTATTCGTTATTCGTTAAAGTTCTACATGTATTTTGTTTTTGTAAATTTAACAATTTGCCGGCTTAACGAATAACACTTTAACGAGCTGGCAGCCCCGACAAATTACTTGTTATTCGGTAAAACACTAATCAGCTGTTTTTTGCTTTGTGTTTTGTCAGTTGTGTTGCAAATAATTGATTGAAAGTAGGTATTTTAACGATTAACAGCTGACGTAAAAAACGAGTCTTCACAGTTGGCAACCTTTAACAAATTTAACGAATAACGAATAACAACGTTGCGTGTGAAAACCCCTAATATCTTCTTTTTTTTCCCAGTTTGAGTAATCTATAAACATGAAAACGATTTTCCGACAATAACATACGGCGAACTGCTCTTGACAACGGCATTTTAACGACTAATCGCTCAAGAGTAGCCGCTCTGTGCTTGGCCACACGCCGCTTAGAGTTGCCGCTCAGCTGCTCATCGCTTAGCCGCTCAGACGCTCAGCCGCTTACTGCGTGGCCGAGGCCTAAGGGCTAATAAACAAGAAAAAAAAAATCGTCCGCACACAATCTTTCTCTTCAACAAGCAAACGTGCACTGAAATAAGTGGATACTTCGTAAAACTTCGGCTGCCGACGGGACCACCTTATGTTATTCCATCATGAATTAAACAAGCTGTTTGTTGTTAGTAGAAGAAAGAAAACACAGAACAAGCACAGAATAAGCAAATCCAAATATACGTAGGTATGTACATATGTTTTTTTAAAGCAACTGCTGCGTTGGTTCGGCTGCGACTTCAAATGTTATTTAAGTCAGCAACTATTATTATGCACACGTAAATATATAAAACGTATATTTGCGATCACTGCTAGAATCGTTTACCAAATAAAACCAAGTAACACTCCGTGCACAAACACAAGAAAACAATAACTTATTGAGAGTGTTCAAAAATACAACCGTCACCAACGAAAGACAAAAGCAATTGATAATGACCGCAATAAACTGCATACACTGATAGAAAAAATCAAGTATTCCGTACTTAAAACCCAACAATTCGAACTTGATTTCTCACTAAGTACGGAATTGCAGTAACCGAGAATGTCGTACTTGATTCAAGTATGGTTTCTTAAGTTCGTTTGTTCTTGATGTAAGTTCTCTTTAAACTTGAATTTAGTTCTTCCAATCTTGATTCAAGTACTGATTGAACTCGATTTAAGCTTTTGAGTTCTTAAAACGTAAGTTCATAAAAAAAGTATTTTTATTCTTTCACCAAGAATTTGTGTAGTTGATCCAAGTGTGACAATACTTGATCAAAGTATGACTATACTTCATTTTATTAATTCCTGAAATTCTAAGATATATACAAAGCGCAGCTACGACATTTTAAAGCTGCCAATCATGTCATAATTATGCTAGAAATGTAGGAAATTAGATACAACCATAGAAAAATTTTTTGGTTTATGCTTACCGGGGACAGGATTTGAACCTTAGATTTCTTGTAACTGCGTTGAGTGCCTTAGCTGGTGAGCCCATTCAAAACACATTTTCACTGCAGTTAATGTTCATCTTATGTGAACTTGATTGAGATCAGCTTTTATAAAACTTGTTAGCTATTGCAGATTTTTAAAAAAATTGTATAAAAAGTTATTTGTCCCATATAAAAAATTTTTAACAGCAAAAAAAAAAAAAATTTTATAAAATCCCCTGGGGCACTTGAACCCGAAAATCGTACTTGTATCAAGAATTTCGTACTCGATTTCAGTATTCCTTTAATTATACTTGATTCAAGTTCACTTTTTCTTATTTAAAGAACTTTTGTACTTGAATTAAGTATTTTTACACTCATTTCAAGTAATCCATTCTTGATTTAAGTATTTTCGTATTCATTTCAAGTATTCCATTCTTAAATCAAGAACGAAATACTTGAATCGAAAATACTTAATTCATGTTCATTCGTACTTAATTTTAGCACGGCTTTTTTCTATCAGTGTAAGGACTTTGGATGATGCGCTTACCCGTACAGCTGCCAGTCACGACCTTTCAAGAACTTGAATAAGTATATCTTTTGAGCTTGAGCTAAAATATTTTTAAGGAAGATAGCTGGTGTCATCCAACAAAGATCTGTTTCAAAAATATACCCTAAGTACCACCGCCTCTTTAAAAATTGGAATGTGTACATATTATTTTATTTTTGAGCTACACTCACCCAATTTGGTAGTAATTTAGCTAAATGTATCTCCATCTGCATCAGACAAACTTTTTTCTCTTCTTACCGGTATTAATACAAGTATCGAGTATTTTTAGTTACTTTCAGTTATTTTCGTCCAACTTGTTTACTTGTTTAGTTTGCCTTTTTTAGGTATCACAAGCAGGAAAAATTTTAATGCCGATCAGTGTATGATGTCAATTGCAATCTTCCTACGAAGATTGGTGATTCCAAATCAAAGTTTGTAAAAGGTTGGTGAAAGGTGGTGGTATGGGTAGGGGCGGTTTCGTTAAAATTTTTTTCTGTAGATCTGTGTATGATGTCAATTGCTATCCTTCGACGAAATTTGGTGATTCTAGATCAAAATTTGTAAAATATCTAGGAAGGAGGGCTGGGGGCGTTTCGGGTGGATGTGGCATCCAAATTTTTTCGGTTTCTTCATCAACACTCTTTTTTTTTGGATTTTAAGCTATTGCATAGCTTTTATCGCAGGCTTTGGGTGGGGACCGAATCAAGAAATTCTGAAACGCAAAACTTTCCGTGACAAAAATGCCAAACACTGACTGTACGAAGCTCGCAGCTCCGAAATCTGACGAATTCGTAAACAGCTGCTTATGAGAAAGTATTTAGGTCCATAGGTATCTATCATATCTTTTTAATGCCACACTTACCGCATGTGCGTCTCGTAAGTATACATGTAGGTACATATATGTAGGTATGTAAGTATACATGTATATATGTATACATAGGTGTAACTATGAACAAAAAAGAATAGCTCGGCTGAGCGTTCGCCTAACTTGTATGTTCCATATATATATTTGTAGGAACGTAAGTATACATGATTATATATGTATACATAGGTGTCACTATGAATAACAGTGAATAGCTCGGCTGAGCGTTCGCCTAACTTATATGTATGTATATGGTACGACTGAAGGAAGCTCGCTGCACAGTGGTCGAAAAGGCTCATCTAGCAGCGTTTAATTAATACCTCTTAGGGTCAAATTTTTTTTTTTTTTTAATAATTTTTTTCAGTTGCAAATATAGTTAGCAAACAATGTTCAGCAAAAAAAATTTTTTTTTTTAATTTATGTGAGTTTTTTATTTAGTCAAAGATGCAACTTTTTATCATAATTTGAACATTGTTTATTTCGATGACCAAATTATGAAAAAACTTTAAAATGTTGTGTTTTATTTTTTATTCCAATAAAAATATATTTAAATTTAATAATAAAAATAATTTTAAATTTTTTTTTTAATTATAAACAAAGTAGATTTTTACCTCCCTATCCAATAAAATATCATTATTTGAATGGCGAAACGGACTTTTGCTTAAACTCGTTATTAGGGGATCTGAAGAAATTAATAATGAGTTCATCAGATCCTCCATTGTATGTGTGCGTGAAGTTTTACGACAATGTTTTAGACGAAACTTTCGAAAATCTTTATTTCTTGCCTCCAAGGCTTCTTCCGACATCATTCCAATAGGAAGTGGTACACATTCAATAACATCAGCTCCGTGAAGTAATATTCTATGTACCGAGCTTGGCATGTAGTACCAAGGATATTCACTTACAAACATTTTTGCGGTTTGTAAGGCGTACTCACGAAAGCTGTCAATATTTATGGCATATCCAGAAGCCATACTGCGTAAAATCACACCAAGTCTTCTTATTAAGTTTTCATTTACGCCAGTTATTTCAGCAGACAGTTCATGTTGTTCGAAAAACCTTCGAGCTGTATTGCCACTGTTTGTGTTGCCAGAGCCCTGCATTGGGATATCAACTAATAAGGCCATTTCGATCCTGAACCTTTTTTGAATCTATTCTTTTCTTTTATTAACAATGTTCTTGTCCAAGCCGCGGACCTGCCACTTTTTGATTGGAAGTCGATATCCCACATGTAACAAGCACTCAAAACAGCGAATCCAGGCATGTAAAGTCGATAATCCAAATTCATATAAGTCTTCGTTTTTCGTCAAACTCGCAATGAGATCTAGGTCATTCATCATTTTGGGCGTGGCCTTACATATGAAGAACTCTCTGCAATCACGCTGAATACTTTGCCATCGATCATTGTAAGCTGCAAATTGTGTTGAACTTCAAAACAGCTGAGACGGGTGGGCTCAATTTTCAGAATTTGAGATTTAATATATTCAATTTCGGCACGAACTAAAGCTTCAGACTCCTTTGCAAACATTACTTTGAGTGGTCTACAATACCGTGTTGATGATGGCCGGGGATTTTTCCAGAGTATGCTGCTTCCCCGTTGTAATTGTAGTGGCACAGTACAAATAGCAAATAAATGTTGATCTACCATATTGTGATCAGAATTGGTAAAGCTCTGCCGGTAGGTTGAGTGTCCCGAACTCCCATCGCATCCCCATTTGTAAAAGACAGTCAAACTTTCATATTTGTTTTCATCAGATATTTGCCGAAATATATCCGGGTGGGCTTCAACTAGTCGTATAATTGTGTGATCTAGCATTTCTTGCAGACGAACTTCAGCACAACATTCTTCGATATTGACTTTGTCTGGATAACATTTCGTTTTGGCAGATAGTAAAACATTGTATGCTGGGTAGATGTTACAATTTCTCTCTTTTGCACTAGCTTGCAAAAGTTTATAGGAGTGCTTGGTCAAGCCTCCATCAATATACAGGGCCAAAGCTTCGTCTGGAGTGACCTTAATTGGGACCTGTGGATCTAATTCCAGACTCTTTTTGATTTTTGTAGACGCTTTGGAATCAGTGACTGCCATTGAAACTATTTGCGATGCGCTCCGTTTTCCAGCTTTGTACAAACTGACGCGTGTCGCTGTCATGAGTTCATTGCATGTGTTGCCATTCACTAGCTCCGAAACTTTGGTTACCTGATGTTTTGCGCTGCAATCTGCAAAATTCTTTTGTTTTCGACCTGAACCTGTGTGAGTTTTTCGTTTTAAAATGACTAAGTCTTCGTCTAACCAAACTTTGTATTTTTTATCGAATCGTTTCAAAACTCTATGGCATTCTTTCCACATTGCAGAAAGCCTTTTGCAAAAACTTTGAATGCTGTTAGCTATTAAGCCATGCTCCTCCTCAGTGCAATTCGATTTTTCAATAGCATTTGAATAAATATAATTCTCCAGAGCTGAACATCTTTTTCGAGAATCATTTTCGCTGCGCCATACTGAAAAAAGACTACGCTTGCAGACTGACATGGTGTCTTAAAAATAAAATTTTGTGAGCAGATGCACATGGCTGCGGTAGATCTTGGACATTTCACAAAGAACACGAACCACATTAATTTATAAAAATAGTATATTCGACAGCAAATGCCGGCGTCACTATTTATACTCTACAGAAGTTAAAGAATAGTCACATTTAAGAAGATAACAAAGTTGTTTGTTTTACTATAAATTACTATTATAACATATATCCACAGGTCACAAAACATTTATTGTTATGTAAATACATACCTTTATTATTGAAAAAAGCAAAAAACCAATTCAATATTAAGTTTTTTTAAATTTTGCAGCACAATTTGCACACGTGCGCAATCTTAACACATTGTATTTTCAACAGCTGTTTCAACAAATGTTGTGATGAAAAGCTCACAGCTGATAATTTAAAGTGCAATTATCGATTTGGTTGTTATCGATTTGCTAAATAACCATTTAGCTATCGACTCACAAACTCGTTTTGTAATTTGTTAAAAGTAAAAAATTCAATTTCGTTCCTCCAGATTGCTTAAATCGACCACAGTGCGCTGCTCCGAAGTCGGAGCTCAACAGCTATTTGTGAAAAAGTATACACATGTATAGAACGGTGAATAGCTGCACGATTAAAATTTGTAAAAAAGTGATTTAAATATGAATAAACAAAGTGCATTTGTTAATGAAGAAAGTGGTGAACAAATAGTGAAAGAAAATGAGTGAGTACTCAATATACATACATTTTATTGTAATTATTATCACAAATTTGATATTAAAATGAGCGATCTTAAAAGTGGCCTTCTTTTATACACACACATATAGGTTAAATTCTCAACATGTATGTATGTATCTATATGTATATATATATTATTATATTATATATTTATACTACATTACATATGTTTTCTATTAAATATTTATATATATATATATGTTTATGTTTAATAGAAAACATTTAACCAAGCACGTGTAGTATCTAGTACCTATGATTTTTGTGTAGGTAATGCACATTAATGCCGCGCAGAGAAAGTATATGTATATGATATTTTAAATATAAATATGTAAATGTATATCACGCGAAATTCAATGATCAAACTCTTAATATCGTTCTTTTTGTTCAAATTTTTTTGAACGAATAATTTGTTTGGTGTGCACATAACACTATTTATACCTAATTATATATACCCATTATTTATATCTAGCTTTTTTTTATATATTTTGTATTTATAACTTTGTGTAACAATATTAGTGCTCTAAATTGGATCCAAGTTTGCAAAGTAAGGTTACATATTTTGAATGCATATGGTGTAACGTGGTCTCTTCTTCCTAAATTAAACACATAACGCGCAATACTATTGAAGACAGCATTGAGCCTGTGCTTACTAGCAGCGTCTGGGTTTGAAAAAATTTCCACTCCATAGAAGAGAGTTGGTATAAGGTAGGTCTTAGCGACAATGAGTTTTATAGTAGTTGGGAAAAGGTGCTGTGTCAGGTACAAAATTCTTAAGGCTGCATAAGTTCTACCTATAGATTTAATTATGTGGTCACTCCAAGTCAGAGTCTTCTTAATTATTATGTGTAGGTAAGCTACCCTGTCTACGTAGCCAATAGAAATATGGTCAATTTTAATTTTTTCTAAGTTTAAAGTGTCTATGGACTTTTGGTATATAACTACACACTTAATTTTGGACGTGTTAAGACCAAGGCCATTACTTCGTGACCACTCGCTCACCTTTACCAATTCTCTATTAGTTACCTTTACACATTCATCAATTCTGGACAATGGACTACAACAATACAACTGCACATCATCAGCATACATATGGACATTACATTCAGACAGGACATTGGGCAAATCATTAACATAACACGAGTACAGTAATGGCCCAAGAACTGATCCTTGTGGCACTCCACGGCTTAAAGACAGAAATGACGACGAACTTGACGGTGTAACAACGGATTGAAGACGGTTTACTAGGTATAAGCGTAATAATGAATCGGCTGTGGCTGTAAAACTATATAGCTCCTTCATTTTTGTGCATAGGATGTCTTGGTTGACAGTATCAAAAGTTTTGCTATAGTCAAGCAGTGTCAACAACGTAACATTGCCATCATCCATGCTTCAACGTATGTCCTCAACAATTTAAGGATTGCTGTAGTGCAGCTTCTGTTTTTCCTAAATCCGGATTGGTTATTGCTGAGAAGACTGTTGGTAACCATATATTCATTTATTTGATTAGCTAGTAAATTTTCAAACACTTTTGATAGATAAGGAAGAACTGAGATTGGTCTGAAATCTCCATTGCTTTTAGGGACAGGGTTTCCATTGTTCAGGAAATACAGATGTAGTAATTGCTGTATTCATAACATGTGTAACGTGATTTAAGATTGACGGAATTATAATTTTGACAAGTTTAAGATTTATTTCATCCAGAACAACTGCATTTGATTTGACATTTAACATAGATTCAAGTACTTCGTAGTTACTGACACACCTAAAACTAAAGCTAATATCACAGTTAGGAGGATCACAGTTAAGGTATGACTAGGGCCTCAGGTACAGCACAGTTGACGAACTTTTGGTTAAGCTCTTCAGCATTAACTTTGACACTGGCTCTAACTTTTTGCTTTCCCACTCCAATTTCATTTATAATTCTCCATTTATTTCTTGGCGAGATGGATTGTTGAAATTTATGGGAAAAGAACCGCCTCTTGCCATCATTAATCAATTTAACACCTGCGCGTCGTAAGCTTTTAAAGATATCATACAAAAAGTCAGTCTTAAATCTCTTCCATTTGTTGTAGGCTTCATTTCTTTTTAGTATTGCTCTTCTAACGAAATGTGTTAGGTAGGGCTTCTCACTAGGCTGGGGAAGCTTAGATTTCAATGAGACACAAGTATTATAAAGATCTATTATCCTACCCTGCAGAGATTCAACCTGATCGTCAGCTGTGGTCATGTTATATATTAAGGTCCAGTCATATGTATTAAATTCGACAGATAAAAAGTTCATATCTATATTTCTTAAGTCTCTGTATTTATATGTCTGGTCCAACTTATCAATACAAACATCATACGACACAAAAACAAGATCATGTTTGGAAAAACAAGGGACGGAAATTTAGTCATACATAAGAGTTTTTAAGGAATTACTAACAAAGACCAGATCCAAGAGTGTACTGCAAGTAGAAGTAAAATGGGTTGGATTAGTCGAATTGACTAAGTGTAAGCCAAGTGATTCCATATTGTTGGTGAGATCATATTGGTACAATACATTGCTATTAAAATCCCCCAGGATTTCAATGTCGACGTATGCAGTAGTGAACATAGAAATTGACGAAATTATATTTGTGTATGACAGGATTCGGACGATAAACACAACAAACAAGCATTTTTCGAAAATACTGTGGGCAGCTTATTTCCACAAAAATAAACTCAGTTGTACTTCCTTCTTCATGCGTACACAACAACTTGGATCGCAGCTTATTATTAACAAAAATTGCCACGCCCCCTCCATGTCCAACACGATCTGCACGAAATACAGTAAAACATTCACATGAAACTAACAGATCACACATTTGAGTCACTTACCATGTCTCCGATACACACACAACATCAACATTAACAAACATATATCTAAACTCATCCATCTTTCTGACCAAACTTTGAGCATTAATATGGTAAATGTTAAGCCCATTGTGTTGCTTAGCTAAAATTCTAAGCATTACATTTCTGTTCGCCATTGGATCAATCATATTATCCAACATATCTGATTATTAGGTCTAATTTTAGAAACGCACCAAAAAAACTTAAAGCTAATACCCAACGCACTATAATTGAAATGTTTACAAATAATAGGTTTTTGAATACAAAAATAAATAAAAATGCAGACTCTTGCATGTTTATTGGGAACGAAATAAGTTCCCCACAGATGAAGAGGCCTGGTTTGAAGAGCCATTGTTGCCACTCCGATATTGGAAAGAGATAAAAGCTCCTCCATGCTCTTAATGCAACTGCATTCGCCGCCTCCGGCTTGCCTGACATACACCTGAGCAGAGCGCGTAAAGACCGCTGAGAAAGCCTTATGCTTTTAAGCTCAAGCGCCTCTTTAAAAATGTTGTAATTGAGCTTTGACAGCTGTTCATTGATGTAGAAGGGCGCTTGAGAGTTGAGACCCAAGAGATTAAGACTCAGTGGCATCTTAGAGCTTCGTCGGTGTGCTCCCGCGGCGTGTAGTAGTGCCTTTTTGTCTCGCAAGCTGACAAACTTAACGATCACAATTGGATCTAAAACGGTATGTTTCGGGCCGCGTGGTTTTATTCTGAACACCTCACTTATTCTCGGCGGCGGAGAAGTGAGTTCGAGTGAGAAAAATAAATTGTTCATAATAGTTTTTGTTTTCGTCATCACTCATTGTATAACCATGAATGCGAACATCATTTGCGATGCTGGCATTCTCCGCTGCCATTTGCTGTGATCTCAGTTTTGCCTCGAGATCAGACACCCTTTCCCGCAGTGCCTGAATTTTTTCGGCCTCAAGATGCTGGACTCTCTTGGCAAGTAGCTCAAGCTCACCTGCCATACCGTTGAGCTTGGTGTCGAGCTCCTTCAGAATTCTCCCTTCAGCTTCACGAATGTTCGTGCTAATGAGCTTCGCCTGTTCAGTGAACCGCGCGTCGATCAGCTCTACCAGCAGTGGAGATAGTGCATCCGAGGTGCGGTCAGCGGTCAACTCGCTTCGCACACGTTTCACAGCAGCTTTCGACATTTCGTTTTCGTTATCTCTCATTCGCGATTATGCTATTTGCTTATGCAGTTATGATTATGGTTATGAGTTTTTCTTTATTTTGTGTTTCGAGTGTTTCGGCTTATAGCTTAAGAGAGTAACTCTCACAGATTGTTATTGTTGTTTTGTTGTTAGCTTCCGCCTAGTTTGCTCACATTCGCTGCCAAAGTTCTTGCTCTTTAGTTGTTTGTTATTTTAATTTATGTTTCCCGCGTCAAGCTGGGATCAAAGTTAATTTGATTGTTATTCGTTAATTGTGTATTAATTTAACACAACGTTTAACAGATAATATGTCAATGCGTAGATCACAACTAAATGTTCCTTTCTGTTTTTTTAAAAATGACTTTTGGCACAAAAACACGAAAAAAACACGGAACGCAAAGTAATTTGCATTTTATAGTATAGCGATCATATAACCAGATTTGCTAAGCAACTATTTGGACTTGTTTTGTTGTCCTAAATAAATGTTAGAGTCCTCCTCTTCTTAAATAAAGCAATTTACATGAAAAAACCTGAGTATTTGTATGATCACCTTTAATTCGCAACATCACTTCGAGTCCATAACCTTATTTGTATAAGAACCAAGCTGGAACCCTCTGATAGGCAATTTAACATAAACGCTGCTCGGCTATGGAATTACATGCCGTCAGATTTGAAATCCATCACCATCCATCATCCATCACATCACTTTAAGATTAAGTTAAAGGCAAATTCTGGTAGCTAAAAAATTTCAATGAAACAATTCAATAATTCAAAAGAAACAAAGTCAACAAAGCATGATAACGCTACTTCTTAAGAATTAAGTGTATAATCTTAGTTTGATTAAAAGAATGCTAAATTATAGTGATTAGTTCATTTATAGTAGCGATACTGTAGCTCTAAGCATCGTTCTTAAAAATATAAAAAAATAAGAAATTACATAGCTTCCAATGTTTATGAGCTAAGGCCATAGAAATTGAATGAACAAAAAATTGTGTGTGTCTGTTTTGACGCATGACTAGAGTTTACTCTTTTGTGGAATAGCATAACGGAATTCTTGAAAAATAAGAGAATGGCATAGCGAATGTTGTACACACTAACAAAATAAAAGTGCTATTGTGGATATGTAGTTCAATCGACTATTTATAATTGAAGCAACTTCTCAATTGCTAACTTATACGCTAATTCCATTAGGTTGCATCCGTCATTAACAGCAAGTCGCGGATGTAGGTGATTCCACTACAAATCCAATTCATCCACATCCTGTTTTAACAGGGGTTTTTTTTTTTTCATGCACTTGATGACCAGCTGCTGTTTTACCCAAATTGGCACTGTTTAAACGAGTATCGATAGGAAATTTCATACTATCGACTATGTAAAAGTGCTGTTCAGTGCTCTGTAATGTTAAATTCTAACATCGCCTGCTTTTCCCAGTTGATCGGTTTTCGACCAACTGGGAAATGCAACCGACCAACGGGGAAATTTTAACAAGATTCTCATTGTGCATAGGGGAATCTTATACAAACGGAAGCAACATTCCCGAGTTCCAATTACATACTTGCATCCGGCTTGTAGTGGAATCGGGGTATTAGTGCCAATTTACGCTAACGAAAATATGCAATTATGTCCAAATACAACATACCCACAATATTAATTGTATATGATAAGGGTACCCAACATTCGTCATACGCTAGTCTTCACAAAAACGTAACGAAATTTGTTCAGTTGATTAAACTCCTCATTGTTTCTCTCTCTGATCGAAACACTTTTTTTCGTTTCAATTGCGCTCTTCAGGCGGACTGTTTGGCTCAACCGAAGAAACGAAACGGGCTCTCAATAACAACTGATAGGGAGACACTTTGGAGTGAGCGCTCACTGCAAAACTGTTTTTGAAAGACCACTGCGCAATAAGTGTCTTCAAAAAGTGTTTTTTTCTTGCTGTATGCGAGAAAGAGAAAAGAAGAGTACTAATCATTTCATGTGCACAAATGAGTTATAGGAAAACAAAAAAGCGTTGCATAGATTTTTATATTCTGAATTCAGTTTAACAATTAATAAAGAATTAATATTTTCTGCACTAAAGAGCTGCGCCTCTCATTTAAAATAAAATGCAGGGCGGAGAATGCTCTTTCCACGGATACTTGAGTGGCCGGGGTAGCAAGTACCACATGCGCAAGATCTGCCAAAAGTGGTATTTTAAATTTAAGGTTCTTAAAAAAATTTAAAATATTGGCATTTAATGGCAAAAAATTTGCGACCCATTTTAACTGCTGTTGGCACAGTAGTGTATTTTTAATATTGTAAATTATATTGAATTTTGTAAATGAATTAATAGACTATTGAATTTGTAAGTCGCACTTAAACATGACTGTAAACATGGTTTCACTCATGCTATTTAACATAGTAACTCGTCTAATGATAAGCGTAACATATAAGTAACATAGTTAAGTCACTCATTCTTAGTTTCGTAGGCTTCTCACTTGTTCTTAATTGTTGTAAAGTCAGTCGCTAATTTTCGCTTGTAATCGCTGGTTGCGCCAGCGCATTAAAGATTGAAATCGTTCTACATCGTGCATTACCTTTTAGCCACAGCTAGACCGCTAAACCGGAGTCTCGTTTTTTCGTTTAAAATTAATTTGATCGTAAAAAAGCTTACGATTTATCATGGCGCCCGAGCAGGGACATCGGTTTCGTAATTGTTAAACTCGCCCAGAATATAAAAAAGTGCATTTTTCGTCGTTTCGGCACTTATTCATTTTCGGTGCGAGTATATTCTAGCTGTTGGACAAACTACACAGTGGCGGCAGTGGAGGTTTAAAGGAAAGTTTGTTTAAATCATGCCGAACAACCAAGTAATTTTTAATACTTTATTCAAATAAATGTGTGTGAATTTCTTTACGTTGAGTTTCTTGCGCAAAGGCAAAGCTGCAAGAACAGCCATAAAAGCGACAAAGTGCCGCTAAGTCCATTCCCCTTTTGTTAAGTGCAAAGCGCCAAACTGCAAAACAGCATCAAAAGCGACAAAGTGCCGCTAAGTTCATCCCTCTTTGTTAAGCTATTCGTTAACTCATACTCAATAGCTGCTACATAAGTGGAGTGTAATCACAGTTACTGTAAAACTGTGCGAGGTTCAGTTGCTCTTATTCAGTGTAGTTAAAGGTGTCTTAAAACTGAGCAATTAAGCTCATACTCAATAGCTGCTTCATAAGTGGAGTGTAATCACAGTCACTGTAAAACTGTGCGAGGTTCAGTGCAGTTAAAGTAGTCATAAGACTGTATAAAGGTAACATACAGTGCCTTTTAAACAGTGCGTGCACCTGCAAGCCATCAGCAGTGTTGAGTTGACTTGGAATCTGGCTATTGTTTAATTGCAAATTAATTCTTAATTATTTATTGCTTGTATGATCTATATATATGCGCGGCTGAACATTAGAAATACGTACGTTGTGGTTGTGTTGGCGTTATTAGCACATATATAAGTTTTTGAGCGCATTAATTTGTATAATAATTAATTTAACTCGGCCCAAGAAACATACTAAAAAATAAATTTCAAAAAAATGAGTAAGGAAGATAAGGAACCAGTCGCAAAAGACGGAAGCTCGAGAGTTAATACAAAATTATTAATGGCCATGCAAAAACATGAAAAAGTTATGGGTGATATTTTACGTATGAGAACAGCATTTGAGGAAAGAACTATATCGTTCGATAAGTTCCAACTGGGATACAGAATGCAGCTTCTTGAAAATTATTGTGAAAAGTTAATGGATATCCAGGCAGACATTGATGCACTTAGCCCAAACAATGATTTAAGAGCGTCTGTCGAGGATATATGCATTATATCCAAGGCTTTGTATCAATCCGCAATAAAAGCGAATGAGTCTCAGCAGGTAAATTTCGGGGATAGTAGTGGTCGTCGTCATTCCTCACAGTTGCCAAAAATGAGTCTTCCGAAGTTTAGTGGAAAACATGCCGAGTTTAAAAACTTTATAAGTCTTTTTGAGAGTTTGGTTCATACTGATTCATCTTTAACAAATGTTGAAAAATTCAATCATTTACTTTCTTGTTTGAGGGATGATGCTTTGGGAACTGTCAAGGCGTTTCAAATATCGGATTGTAGCTATGAAAAAGCGTTAGCTAGCTTAAAAAGTGTATATGATAACAAATGTTTAATTTTCTTCGACACAATTTCGCAACTACTCGACATTCCCCACCTATCAAAACCTTCTGCTTCAGGCTTAAGGTCGTTGATTGATGAAATATCGGCTCTCTATGCATCGCTACAATCATTGGGAAGTGAAAAGGAAATAAATAATGCCATTTTAATTCACATTGCAATGTCCAAAGTAGATAGCTCAACAAAATCTCGGTTTGAAGAGCAACTAGACTATAATACTCTCCCGACGTGGTCAGAGTGTGCGGCTCAGTTAAACCGACGATACCAGCATTTAGCTGCTGAAGAAGCAACTAAAAACAAAAGTAAGCCTACCCACTCATCGAATAAAGGTTATGCAAAATCGTCGTTTTCGTGTGCAAAAACAGATCGGCGACCTGAATCAAACTGTCGTTATTGTTCAGCGATGAATCATACATTAGGTAATTGTCAAGCTTTCATCGCTCTGTCGGTAATTCAACGTTTTGAGTTTACAAAACAGAATCGTTTGTGTATAAATTGTCTTAATCAAGGACACACAGTTAAGAATTGCAGGGCCACAAAATGTCGAGTATGCTCAAAATCCCATAACACACTTCTTCACAGATACGTGGGAGAGCACCAAGCAACTGTTTCCGGCTCACTACCGCAAATGCAGTCACAACAAATGCAGTCACAATCACGCTCTGGAGTTTCTGACCCTCCGGTAGCTTACTCAAGTCATGTTGCTAGTAGCGATCAAGTAATTCTTGCTACTGCGTTAGTAAAGGTGCGTGATAGATTTGGACAGTTTCAAATAGCACGTGCTCTTTTGGATTCTGGGTCGCAAATAAATTTCATTACAGAGGACTTAGCACAGCGTTTACGCTTGCATAGAAATGAATCTTGCATCAGTATTACCACTATTGGAAAAAATTACTCTGTAGTACGCCATAAAGTTCACACGTCAATTCTTTCTCGGGTCAATTCTCATAGTTTCGCCACAGATCTCTGGGTTTTAAAGTCAATATCGACATATCAAGCAGATCATGAGGTCAACATTGCCCAATTGAGTATCCCAGCAAACATTGAGCTGGCTGATCCTCGGTTCTACAAGCCCGCAAAGGTTGACTTACTCCTTGGCGCAGAAATCTTTTTTGATTTATTGAGTGTAGGTCAAATAAAAGTTAGTCCCCAGCAACCATTAATCCAAACAAGTAGAAACGTTGCAGTCGGACGCACCCGACTGAGGTATACTCGATACCAGTAGTAAAACAGATTAAAAGAGAGCTGATTGCAATGGTGTGTGGATACGGCAGGGGTGTATGCTGCTGCAGGGGTGTATGCTGCCTCAAAGATTGTCTGGTGCAGATGGGGATGCCAAAAAGCTATCTTCCTTCCAAATTTGGTGATTCTAGCTCAAAGTTAGAAGAATATGGTGGATGGTAGGTTGGGGAGGTATGGGGGGGGGGGGGGCTTGGCATCAAAATTTTAGCTGAAGATCTGTGTATGATGTCAATTGCTATCCTCATACCAAATTTGGTGACTCTAGCTCAAAAATAGTAAAATTTGGTGGAAGGGGGGATGGGGTTGGTAAGGGGGGGCGTGGCATCTAAAATTTTGCTGCAGATCTATTTATGATGTCAATAGCTATTCTCAAACCGAATTTGGTGACTCTAGCTCAAAGTTAGTAGAGTTTGGTAGAAGGGGGGCTTGGTTCTGGGGGCTGGTATGGGGGGGCGTGGCGTCCAAAGTTTTGCTGCAGATCTGTTTATGATGTTAATTGCTATCCTCATACCAAATTTGGTGGCTCTAGCTCAAAGTTAGTAGAATATGGTGGAAGGGGGGCTGGGTGCGGTATGGGTGGGGGGCGCCATCCACTTTTTTTGGGTTTCTTCATCACCTATCTTGGCCCCAAATTTGGCGGCTCTAGCTCAAAAAATGTGGAAAATATAGGCGTTTTTGATTTCAAAATGCAGGGGGCTCGGGATCAGGGGGGGCGTGGCTCCAAAACTTTCATGCAGTTTTTTGGGGATTGTTATTAGCTATCTTCCTACCAAATTTGGTGACTCTAGCCTTAACGCTTTGGAAAATACACGCATTCGCGTTTTTAGTGAAGCATTGGGGCGGTTTGGGGCAGCTTGGTCAGTATGGATTGGCGTGGCATCCAAAGATTTTATGCATTTATTCTGGGACTATAATCACCTATTTTGGCACAAAATTTGGTGGCTCTAACTCAAAAACTGTAAAAGATATAAGCATTTCTGTTTTTCAACTGCGGGGGGCTGGGGGCGGAATGGGTGGGTATGGCTCCAAAACTTTGATGCAGTTTTTGGGGGGTCGTAACCAGTTATCTACCTACCAAATTTTGTGACTCTAGCTCAAACACTATGGAAGATACACGCACTACCGTTTTTAGCGAAGCGTTGGGGTGGTTGAGGGCGGATAGGGCAGTATAGATGGGCGTGGCATCCAAAGTTTTTATGAATTGGGTTCGAGATCGTTACCACCTATCTTGGTACCAAATTTGGAGGGTCTAGCTCAAAAACTGTAGTAGATATGGGCATTTTTAGTGTTAAACTGCGGGGGGACTGGGGGCGGTATGGGTGGGCGTGGCTCCAAAATTTTTGATGCGGTTTTTTGAAGATTGTTAGTAGCTATTTTCTCTCCAAATTTGGTAGTTCTAGCTGTAAGGGCTTGCGAAATAGCTAGATCTATCGATTTTGCGTTATCGAGTTTATCGATTTGCCAGCCCCCTAGTTATCGTAGAACTCCAATCTTGACACTTTAATTTACTATGCCATAGATGAAGACATTTGTAAAGTTTCAAGTCTCTAGCTTGAAGGGTGTGGAAAAAAGTTGCGTTCATACAGACGGACAGACGGACAGACACCATGACGGACATTGCACAAACCCAATATACTCTTTAACTTCGGTATCGAGTATAAAAACCTTATTTGGATGGATTGTGTCGGAAAAGTACACTAGAAGTCTATCGGATAGAGCTCAGGTATGCAGCGTCACCGTCGCTGAAAACAACTGCTCTCTCGACTCTCTGGTGGAAAGATTTTGGGAGCTGGAAGAAGCTCCAGAGAGATCGAAGGCTGTATACACAGCTGAACAAGTTGCCTGCGAAGAAAAATTTAAGCAGACCGTAACAAGGCTTTCGTCGGGTCGTTTTGAGGTCAAGCTGCCTTTCAAGATGAACCCAACAGTGTTAGGATTATCTTTCGAAGCGGCCAAGCGACGATTTCTTGCGCTAGAGCGCAAAGTTGCAAGCAATACTGAGTTAAATCGCATGTATCAAGAATTTATGAGAGAGTATCTCAGCCTTGGTCACATGTCATTGCTTCTTACCCCTCCTGCAGGACACCATTATTACATTCCACATCAATGTGTCCTGAGACCTGATAGTATCACCACCAAATTACGAGTTGTTTTTGATGCGTCCAGTAAGACGTCAACCTCGATTTCGTTGAACGACACTTTAATGGTGGGTGCAACTATTCAGAGGGAGCTATATTCTACCCTTGCAAGATTTAGATTGAATAAATATGCCCTAACGGCTGACATCTCGAAGATGTATAGGCAAATTAATATTGCCAATGAGGATCGGAATTTCCAACTGATCTTGTGGAGGGAAAAGTCAACTGATGTTCTCCAAACTTATCGTTTGAACACTGTCACTTATGGGACAGCCTCAGCTCCGTTTTTGGCTATCCGTTGTCTCTTTGAGCTGTCAAAGATTTTTGCTGAGACGCATCCTTTAGCGTCAAGGGTGATTTCAAGCGACTTCTACGTGGATGATATGCTAACTGGAGCCAATACGTTACACGAGCTGGAAGTTATTCGCAGAGAAGTAACAGAGGTGTTAAAATTTGGGGGCTTCGATCTAGCAAAATGGGCCTCTAATCATCCTCGACTGCTGACCAATAGAGGGCCAGATAAATCTCTTATATTTGATTCATCCACTTCAGTAAAAACACTTGGCATGAAGTGGAATCCTCAGAATGACGTGTTTCATTACAGCTTAGAAGACTCGTTCACTACCTTACCACCAACAAAACGCAATATCTTGTCGGTGACGTCCCGCTTGTTTGACCCTTTGGGTTTGTTGTGTCCATTGATAACCAGAGCAAAAATCTTGCTTCAGGAGTTGTGGCGACAAAAGTTGGATTGGGATGAGTCAGTTCCAATGAGTCTACATACCAGTTGGAACAGGTTCAAGCAGAATTTACTAGAGCTAAACAAGATATCGATTCCTCGATACGTCTGTCTGTCCACGTACACAACAGTACAAATTCACGGCTTTGCAGACGCTTCAAATGAAGCCTATGGCTGTTGCATCTATGTTCGTACCAATGGTGGAAGGAACAGTTTGGCAAGATTTTTAACCGCCAAGTCACGTGTGTCTCCTCTCAAGACGAAGTCAATCCCAAGGCTCGAGTTGTGTGCAGCTCATCTTCTAGCTACGTTGTGGGTTCAAGTAGCCCCATTGTTGGAAAATCTTAAAGTCGAAAGTATCAATTTCTGGTCGGATTCTCAAGTCACACTATACTGGTTGAAAAGAGATCCATCCACACTAGCGACGTTCGTTGCAAATAGAAATGCCGAAATCCAAGAGCTTTCAGAAAATGTTGTATGGCGTCATGTGCCTACAGAACAGAATCCAGCTGATTTAGTTTCGCGTGGGACAGATGTCGACGGTCTAAGGTGTTCGCTCTGGGAAAACGGGCCGGACTTTTTGCTTACAGATGCTGACAAATGGCCTTGTCTCCACCAATTTGAAATCTCTCGTGACTTACAGCTGTCCGAAAACAAGAAAAGCGCGGTAGTATGTTCAGTAGCAAAAAGCCAAGCAAATGTAATTGTTGATCTTATCGAAAGATGTTCTTCGTATAACAAGCTACTTCGTATCATGGCCTACGTGCATCGTTTTATTAAAGGAAAAAAACGCAACCGCGAGGCAGTTATATCAGCAAGAGAGCTTAAATTGTCGTTTCTCAGATTTATCCATGTACTTCAAAGATTCGAGTTCAGTTCAGAATACGTCAAATTAATTCGCGTTGGAGGCAGGCTATTAAATGCTCAAATTCCATATGAGGCCAAATTTCCATTGTTGTTGGCTCGAAATTCTCAATTCGTTAAGTTGTTTCTTCGTAATTTGCATCAAACACATTATCACGCAGGTGCCAAGGTGATGGTGTCACTGCTAAGGCAGCAGATTTGGATAATTAATGCACAAAGATTGTTAGGAAATGCGTCCACTGTTTTCGATATAAGCCCGTCCTACTTGGGCAAATAATGGGCAATTTACCCGCTGATCGCGTGAGGCAAGCTCGCCCATTTTTGATTTGTGGAGTCGATTTTTGCGGTCCATTTTATGTCTCGTTACGGTTACGTGGGAAGCCACCTATAAAAACTTATGTGGCGGTCTTCGTGTGTTTTACGTCAAAGGCCGTTCACCTGGAGCTCGTTGTTGATCTTTCTACTGACAGCTTTTTATCTGTTTTTAAAAGGTTCATCGGAAGGAGGGGTCTGCCAGAGAAGATATACAGCGACAACGCCACCAACTTCGTAGGGGCCAGCAGGGTTCTCGAGGAGTTGAACGAAGCTTTCCACCGCAGCAAGGATCCCCTGACAACGTACGCAGCGCAGAGAGGAATCGAGTGGTCGTTCATCCCACCGAGGTCACCACACTTCGGCGGGTTATGGGAGGCAGCCGTCAAGGCCGCCAAACATCGGTTGCTACGAGGGGTCGGCAACGCCAAGCTCAGCGCAGACGAGCTGAACACTCACTTGGTGGAGGTCGAGGCCCTGCTCAACTCTCGCCCAATCGCATCGCCAGGCAACGATCCCAGCGATGGAGAAGCGCTCACGCCAGGCCACTTGCTAATCGGGCAGCCTCTTCTTTCGCTGCCCTCAGAATTAGAGATCGGCGGAAGCTGCAGCAAGGCCAGCTTCGGATATTTGAAGCGGTGGCGAATGCTGTCAGCACTCAAGCAGCAGTTTTGGCAGAGCTGGTCCAAGCACTACCTGGCCAGTCTGCAGCAGCGCAACGCGTGGAATATCGTGGGCCCAGATCTAATGACAGGCAGTCTAGTAATAATTCACGAGGACAATCTGCCGCCGCAGCGATGGCTAACAGGTCGCGTGGTGTCAACAATATCAGGCGACGATGGTAAAGTGCGTGTTGCGGAGATTCAGGCAACAGGAGGCATCATCAAGCGCGCAATACACAAGTTGGCTTTGCTGCTAATAAATACCACAACCCATGGAGTTAAAGTGCCGGAGGCCTTTAACGGGGCCGGAATGTTGGCACAGTAGTGTATTTTAATATTGTAAATTATATTGAATTTTGTAAATGAATTAATAGACTATTGAATTTGTAAGTCGCACTTAAACATGAGTGTAAACATGGTTTCACTCATGCTATTTAACATAATAACTCGTCTAATGATAAGCGTAACATATAAGTAACATAGTTAAATCACTCATTCTTAGTTTCGTAGGCTTCTCACTTGTTCTTAATTGTTGTAAAGTCAGTCGCTAATTTTCGCTTGTAATCGCTGGTTGCGCCAGCGCATTAAAAATTGAAATCGTTCTACATCGTGCAGTACTTTTTAGCCACAGCTAGACCGCTAAACCGGAGTCTCGTTTTTTCGTTTACAATTAATTTGATCGTAAAAAAGCTTACGATTTTTCAGAGTAGAATATCTTAAATAGCTAATAAAAAGGAAAAATTGTGAACGTCAAAGGGCATATTCTCAGCGTCGGACAGTTTAAAAAAATAACATGAAAAAAGGAAAGCAGTATCAAATGCTGATCGTCAAAAGAAATTTCGTCAAAGTATTGCAAAAAAATCGTATGTGGATAAGTAATTTGATTTAATAATCAAATTTAACTTTACGATTACATCACTTTTTTCACAGGATTGACATCTTTTCTTTCGGTGAAATTGAACTTGCAAATGAATAATGATCCAAAAGAATCAACAACAAAATATGGGACCACCATTGACCCAGTATTTTCGAGATATTTAGAGGATATCAAGTCTCAAACTTATGTTTCCTATTCAACAAAGCTTTTGTCTTTCGTTGGTGACGGTTGTGTTTTTGAGTGCTCTCAATAATATATTGTTTTCTTGTGTTTTTACGGAGTTTTAATTGGTTTTATTTGGTAAAAAATTCTAAAAGTGATCGCAAATATACGTTATATATATATATATTTTTGTGTGCATCAATTGATTGCCGTCTTTAATCTCATTTTAACTTGCAGTAGAACTTACGCTGCAGTGCTTTGCAATAAAGAAAACAAACGCATATTAATACAAACATATATTTGCGTTTGCTTACTCTGTGTACTCTGTGTTGTCGTTCGTACACTAACAACAAACAGCTTGTCTATTTTTCTTGCTCTTGCTTGCCAGCATCAGTCCTCTCACGTTTTCGTCCGCTCTTATCCGACGTACGCGCGGATAAATCTGCTAGTGCGCTCACGCTCTCTCGCTTAAGCGCTCTTCTGATTTTTACCGTTTCTAAAGTGCTCATCGCATTGTCACTTTCTTACTTCATTCTAGCACCCTACTTTTTGTTTGATAAAGCATATCAACTTTTCTAGGTCATTCCATATTTATTAAATTATAATCAATATGCTTGCTTGCTGCAGTTCAAGTTGCAAATTGGTTGGGTCAAACAACCAAGACTTTATTTTATGTAGATTATGTGATAACATGATCCACTTAAAATGTTCGGGCTTTACAGCCAAAATAAGAGACTGCTTACTAGCAAATACTGGCTTAAAATGGTACTGTGAGCCCTGCAGAGAAGTGATGAATGAATCTTCAAAGTTCATAAGGCAGACTCACGCAGGCTTTAAAGCTATGCAGGTTGCGTTTAACAATTTCCATGTATCATTTAAAGAGCTAGAGTCGAATTTTAAAAATGGCAGGGTACTTGTAGATTCTCCGAAACGAAAAAAGGCTTCGGATAGTAATTCGTTAAAAGCTCCACCTATCCAACCAACCAAACCTCTTCTAGTCCCTAGTGTAAATCCTCCAATGGGCACATTAACATGCCCATTGATGTTATTAAATTCGCCTTCTCGCAACTCTACTCCCAATCCTATAAATGAACCATCAATATCCACAGCATGCGTCCCTATTAATTGTTCTATACGTACACTTGGGGCCCCCAAACCTCTTGTTGTTGTGCCTATCACCAAATTTATATTCGTGTCTAGGCTAGCATCCGACACTTCGTTGGAAGATGTGAGTGCCTATGTTAAAAGTAAAATAGACTCCCCTTTTATTAATGTTGAAAAGTTTAAGTTTAAACATGCCCGGAGCATATCTTCCTTCAAGCTGAGTGTTCCGCCCGAACTTTTCGCAACAATTTGTTCAGAAAAGTTTTGGCCGCCAAAGCTCGTGGTAAAGGAGTATGTTAATCGGCGAAACAACGTTAATAATGGTATTAGAATCAGTAGTGCACCGCCTGTTATCCAACCTGTTGCCTCAACTTCCACGGCAAAAAACTAATAAAAGTAGTAAGCTTGGCCTATCAAAATGTTCGAGGCCTTAACACTAAACTTTCTGAACTTTATGTAAACAGCTTGTCCTTTGATTCACAGATAGTTGCATTCACAGAAACCTGGTTAAAACCTAATATATCTGTTTATTCCGTTTTGCCTAATAAGTATAACCTGTACAGATGCGATCGCACCTCCCGCAAGGGGGGCGGTGTTCTCATTGCTGTTGATTCTTGTATTTCCTCTGAACAGATTCATTCCCATGATTATCCGGGTATAGAGTTTCTTTGTGTTAAAATATTATGTAGCGGCCGCTCATTGTATATTACTTGCTCATATATTCCTCCCAATTCTGATAATAACATTTACATATCCCATCTGAATGCCCTGCAACTTGTTGCGTCGTTGTTGACGGATATTGATCAACTTATAGTGGTTGGTGATTTTAATTTGCCACATGTTGTATGGTCTGTGAATGACACATCTTCGGCGCAATTACCGGCCACTTCTGATGATTTTATCGAGGGCCTTTTAGAGTTAGGCCTATCACAAGTTAACAGGGTGCAGAACAGTAGTAATAAAATGTTAGATTTGATATTCGTTTCTGATTCTGATTGTAGTAATGTTAGTAGAGTATCCCCTCTAGTGCTTCCTGAAGATACCTACCATCCAACTTTAGTACTATCCTTTGAACTTTTTAACCTTATACCAGCATCTAAAAATTCTTTAAAAACCCGATGTTTTCGTAAAACTAACTTTAAAAAATTGAATGATCTTCTTCATCACACTAATTGGTCTCACCTTTATTCTTGTAGTGATATAGAAACTGCCATCACCATTTTTTACAGGACCTTGAATTCGCATTTGGATATCTGTGTTCCCCTCACTGTTCCTTCAAGTGAAAATAAACCACCTTGGTTTACGAGGGAACTCTCAAAATTAAAAAACGTGAAGACAAGATCCTATAAACAATTTAAAAAATCTGGAAATACCATAGATTTATCCTCGTATATAATTGCAAAGTCAAATTTTATTTCGGTAAACACTTTTTGTTACAACAATTATCTCAATCGTTGCAGATCAAACTTTTCCCGTGATCCAAAACAGTTTTATAAATTTGTTAACTCAAAACGTAAATCTTCTTGCTTGCCATCCTCGGTTTACCTTGATAATACAAAAGCAAATTCAGATCAGGCAGTGGCCGATCTATTTGCTAAGTATTTTCAATCAGTATACTCATCGAGTTCATATAGCTACAATAATTCCTATCCTTTTCAAGTCCAAGCTTTAAACTGCATTTATGTCCCCGTTATAGCTGAGTGTACGCTACTAGGCGACCTTAACTCTATCAAACCCGGCTTTTTGCCCGGTCCAGATGGAGTGCCAGGTTGTATACTTAGATACTGTGCGGATTCACTTTGTAAACCTTTACATAAATTATTTAACTTACTGCCATTCCGAAAGTCTTGGAAAAAATTATATGCTCTCAATTGCAGCACTTATGTTGTTCAATTTTATCCCCTTATCAACACGGTTTTGTTAGGCGAAGATCTACTACCACCAACCTTCTTGAGTTTACCTCACTAGTTATCAAAGGGTTTCAAGCAAAAATGCAAACTGACGTCGTTTACACAGATTTTAGTAAGGCATTTGATTCTGTTAGTCATTCTTTGTTGCTTCAAAAATTAAATATAATTGGATTTCCAGTAAAACTCCTGTCGTGGCTTACTGAGTACATGTGTGGCCGAACACAAAAAGTAGTTTTTAAATCATCTGTATCTAAACCTATTTTTGTTACCTCAGGTGTCCCTCAGGGGAGTCACCTAGGACCATTGCTATTTAATCTCTTTATTAACGATCTTCCTGCTGTTGTTACTAATTCTCGTGTATTTATGTTTGCTGATGATGTAAAGCTATGTTTCACCTATAATGATGATTCTCTTAGTAACTTACTACAGTCGGACTTGGGAGCACTGTCAGTTTGGTGCCGTTATAACTTACTAAATTTAAATTGTTCAAAATGTAAAATCATGACTTTTTGTAGAGGTACCCTTCATAATGCTCACTACGTGCTTGATGCTTCACCACTTGTCCGCGTTTTTGAAATTAAAGATTTAGGCATCATTCTTGATAGCAAATTAAAATTTGATTCTCACATATCGTCGATGGTCAATAAGGCCATAAACGTTCTTGGCTTCATCAAGCGGTGGTCTAAAGAGTTTGATGACCCCTACACCACTAAAACGCTATATACATCCCTAGTACGTCCCATCCTGGAGTATGGATCTTGTGTGTGGTCCCCGCAATACGGGATTCACCAGGATAGAATTGAATCTGTGCAGAGGAAATTTCTTCTGTTTGCGCTCAGATGTTTTAACTGGGTTCCTGGAATAGACCTTCCCCCCTATTCAAGTAGACTTCTTTTAATTAATCTTCCTTCCCTGTTGAACCGTAGAATTATGCATGGTGTAGTATTTGTCAATAATATACTTAATGGTAAAATCGACTCATCAGTTCTTCTAAGTCGAATAAAATTAAATGTTCCCATTAGATCCACACGTAACTTTTTACCCCTCAGCCTCGATCGTTGCTCGAGCAACTAATTAATTCATGAACCATTTCGTGTATTATGTTCTGACTATAACAAACTTTATTCTCTTGTCTCTCTGGAGACCTCGACTACAGTACTAAAACGATCTATCCTTTCTGCCTTATCTAATCGTAACCACTAATCACTAATCTACCACTGGTCTGATTGGGTTTTTCTGGGTTTTTCCCAATCCACGCAACAAATTTTGGGCCACTTATTTTCTTGTTGAATTTCCCAGAGCTTTAACGTTAACTTTATAATTGTTTCAACCTTAATTTACTTTCAGCACTTTACATTATTTTAAATTTTACTTTAAACTTAATTATTTTCATTATGATTACTTTAATTAGTTTTATTCTCTTGTCAGCTGTTCATAGCTGACAATAAATAAATAAATAAATAAATAAATAAATTTTAGTAACCATAAACCTATAATTCCAACGATACAACTTCCTGAATAGCCTACATTGTATTGTATAGTAAAACTATAATAATTTAAATAATAAAAATAAAAAAATATTTTTAACAATATTATCTTCTCATTTATTTAATAAAAATAAATGAATTTGTTTTCTTGCAAGCTCAAAAAGTGTAACTTGAATTAATATCAAAGAAAATTTAAACAAGTAGAAACGTTGCAGTCGGACGCACCCGACTGCGGTATACTCGATACCAGTAGTAAAACAGATTAAAAGAAAGCTGATTGCAATGGTGTGTGGATACGGCAGGGGTGTATGCTGCTGCAGGGGTGTATGCTGCCTCAAAGATTGTCTGGTGCAGATGGGGATGCCAAAAAGCTATCTTCCTTCCAAATTTGGTGATTCTAGCTCAAAGTTAGAAGAATATGGTGGATGGTAGGCTGGTGGTGGTATGGGGGGGGGGGGGCTTGGCATCAAAATTTTAGCTGAAGATCTGTGTATGATGTCAATTGCTATCCTCATACCAAATTTGGTGACTCTAGCTCAAAAATAGTAAAATTTGGTGGAAGGGGGGATGGGGTTGGTAAGGGGGGGCGTGGCATCCAAACTTTTGCTGCAGATCTATTTATGATGTCAATAGCTATTCTCAAACCGAATTTGGTGACTCTAGCTCAAAGTTAGTAGAGTTTGGTAGAAGGGGGGCTTGGTTCTGGGGGCTGGTATGGGGGGGCGTGGCGTCCAAAGTTTTGCTGCAGATCTGTTTATGATGTTAATTGCTATCCTCATACCAAATTTGGTGGCTCTAGCTCAAAGTTAGTAGAATATGGTGGAAGGGGGGCTGGGTGCGGTATGGGTGGGGGGCGCCATCCACTTTTTTTGGGTTTCTTCATCACCTATCTTGGCCCCAAATTTGGCGGCTCTAGCTCAAAAAATGTGGAAAATATAGGCGTTTTTGATTTCAAAATGCAGGGGGCTCGGGATCAGGGGAGGCGTGGCTCCAAAACTTTCATGCAGTTTTTTAGGGATTGTTATTAGCTATCTTCCTACCAAATTTGGTGACTCTAGCCTTAACGCTTTGGAAAATACACGCATTCGCGTTTTTAGTGAAGCATTGGGGCGGTTTGGGGCAGCTTGGTCAGTATGGATTGGCGTGGCATCCAAAGATTTTATGCATTTATTTTGGGACTATAATCACCTATTTTGGCACAAAATTTGGTGGCTCTAACTCAAAAACTGTATAAGATATAACTGCGGGGGGGCTGGGGGCGGAATGGGTGGGTTTACTATGCCATAGATGAAGACATTTGTAAAGTTTCAAGTCTCTAGCTTGAAGGGTGTGGAAAAAAGTTGCGTTCATACAGACGGACAGACGGACAGACACCATGACGGACATTGCACAAACCCAATATACTCTTTACCTTCGGTATCGAGTATAAAAAAAATAAAAGCAAAAAACTCATTGCATAAATTGATACAAAATTCCATGCAATAGCTTTACCGCGGCAGTCCTTGAGTGCCACATGTACCTTTTTTTTATCTCTCTTTTTATTTACAATCTGTCTGTTTAACATCAAGCAAATTGTAAAATTAATATCAAATTAACAGAAATAGCAGTTTTCCAATGAGCCCTGCTATTATATATCACATCTTTTCAGTTTGTTCGATTTATCTGTCGGGGAGATCGAGAATGTGGTGTCTTTTCAGTCATCTTACTGTTAAACTGTTGTCTACTAGACTTAAGGCTAAATTATTTTCGTGGTTGTGGAGTCTGTCGATGTATTTCTTACTAATTTTATTTATTTCTTCTTTAATGGTTGGTTATATTAAGATCTTTGTGTATATTTGCATAAGATACGTAAAAAGGAGCATTGACAATGAGTCGCAAAGTTTTCGATTGGTTACGCTGAAGTATCTCAATATTTGAGTTGCTAGCAGTTCCCCAGAGCTGTATGGCGTAGGTCCAAACAGGCTTCAGTATAGATTTGTAGAGGCGAATTTTGTTTTCCAAAGTGGTTTCTGATTTTCAACTTATCAGCTAGGACATTTTTAGTGTTTTTGGTTTGAGCTGTTGACATTTTGCTTTGATGTGGTTTTTTCATGTTAATCTGCGGTCGAGATGCAAGCCGAGATACTTCACACAGGTACTTTGTGGAATTGGTGAGCCGTTAAGTGTAACATTTGGGCAGCTACCTGGTCTTAATGAAAAAGTCATTTGGACGGATTTAAGGGAGTTGATTATAATTTTCCATCGAAGGAACCAATCTTCAATTAGGCTTAGCTAACACTGTAGGAGTTCGGAAGCTTCATTTCTAGATGAGCTTGTTGCCAAAACGGCTGTATTACAGCATATGTTGCAACAGTGCAGTTGTTTGTAACTGACATGTCAGCCGTATATAGGGTGTAGAGAATAGGTCTCAGTACGCTTCCTTGTGGGACGCCTGCGTTGATGAGAAGTATTGTTGACGTAGCGTTTTTCTGCTGCACGTAAAAGCATCTTTTAGTCAGGCATGATTTGATTAATAAGTAGTGCGGAGCAGGTAGCCATTTCTTTATCTTGTACAATAAACCATTGTGCCAGAATGCAGCAGTGCAGTATTTTTTTTTTTTTTTAAATGACGAAACTATATCATTAATGACCCTGTGACATTGCTCAGGGGTCCCGTGGCCTCCCCTGAATCCGAATTGGTATTCAGGAATGATGGAAAGCTCGTCTAAAATTGGCAACATTCTCCTCAATAGTATTTTTGCAAACACTTTCGAGAATATTGTCAACAGACTAATGGGACAGTATGATGTCAATTCCGTTTCTATTTTGTTTGGCTTGAGGATCATAATGATCTCTGCACATTTCCATTGACTTGGATAGTGGTCTAGCCTGAGAATCGCGTTAAATACGAGAGTGAGAAACCGAATGTATGGTGCTTTTTGGCTTTAACCTGCGGAGTGGCTGGGGGCGGAATGGGTGGACGTGGCTCCAAAACTTTGGAAACAGTTCTTCGAGCGTTATTGATAACTAAATCCTCCCTGAATGTGGTAGTTCAGCTATAGGCACGTGCGAAATAGGTGGACTTATCGATTTTGAGCTATCGAATTTATCGATTTGAAAGGCCCCCAGTTATCGTAGAACCCCAATCTTGACACTTTATTTTACCATGCCATACAAAAATACATTTGCAAAGATTCAAGTCTCTAGCTAGAAGGGTGTGGAAAAAGTTGCGTTCATGCAAACGGACAGGAGGACAGACATCATGACCGACATTGCACAAGCCCAATATACTTTTTGCCTTCGGTGTCGAGTATAAAAATAAAAAATTATTGCAAATGAAAGTTGAACTGGATTAAAGTAAAATGTTTGTGCTCATGCAATAATGAGCATGTCCGAGAAAAGTATCGATACTAAACATACCCGAAAAGTGTGTGAAATTGTTTTTGTTTTGCTTAAAACATTCATAAAAACAACAAAAATTGACGTAAGTGATGGATTAGCTAATGGTGAAAAGGTGGTACATCTTGAATAGAATAATAAAAATGCTCTTATTCGACCTTGGTTAGAATTTCCAATACCACCTCAAGTTGGGGAGGAGCTACGAAAAAAATCAAATGCACAAGCAATTAATCGAAATATAAGCTCACTTGAAGTTCCAATCAATTTGCAAACATCATGTTCGACAATAAATAATAACAAAATCATTTTTGCAAGACTAAAACTAAAATGCAAGCGTCTTTTTTGATTCAATCGTCTACGAATATGAAAATCGGCAATGCCAACAATTAATTTATGTTGCCTTATCGCGTCTAACAAGTCTTAACTTCTAATAAATAGTTGATGCAAAAAATAAATAATTAAATTGTATCACGGCTCTATGGTTCCTTTACATCCGGCATTGCAAAGACTTTTTTCGAACAGATTGGAAAACATAAATATAACACTTAATTATTTCATAATAGAAAGACCATCCATTTCATTCTTTTCCTTAAATTGTCAAATTGTCAGGGACTACAAAGTCACTACCACTACGAAGTGGTTTAAACAAATAATGGTTATAATATACACACGCATCACATGTCATTTTCTTCTTTTATCAAAAACGAATATCACTAATACCACAAGTATTGACATCCCCAATATAAAATGCATCATATAATTTTATCACGAAAATGTCAGAGCAGGTGGGCTCAGTTACTTAACAAAAGTTATAGTTCAGTACCCCTTCTATTAAGTGGAGATTTCAATATAAATTTTGCTCAATAATCTGCGGATCACAACAATCAATGGCATACTTACTAAATACTTCAATTTAAACTCTTACATTTTCATATCTAAGTTTTGCTATCATAATCCAATCATTTCTCTATTTCATAAATATAAATAAGAACGCTTGTATTTTTATTAATATCAAAATAAATCTGTAACACAATTATAGTGTTCACTTTGTGTTGCAAAAGTGCAAAAGTCCAACAGTGCAAACCATCTCAAAAACAATTTGTATTGAAACCATTTTGCAATTTTTGCAAGACCTCTATGACTAAGAAATCGTTGCAAAGTCGCAACGTTTTCAGTGCTAAAAACTGATACAAAAGTGAAAAAGTGTTGCACAATAGAAGCAATTTTCTGGTATTTTTATACCCTGAACCCATAAAATGGGTAAATCAGGGTATAATGGTTTTGTGCAAAAGTATGTAACAGGCAGAAGGAAGCATCTTCGACCCCATAAAGTGTATATTTTCTTGATCAGTATCAATAGCCGAGTCGATATGGCCATGTCCGTCTGTCCGTCCGTCTGTCTGTCCGTCTGTCTGTCTGTATGAACGCGTAGATCTCAGAGACTACAAGAGCTTCAGATTTTGAATATAAGTTCTCCTATACCATAAGCAAAACAAATTTGCTCAAATTAACGATAACTACTCTGATTTTCGATATACACATGGAATCGATAACAAAAAATATCGAATTTGGAAAATGTCAAAATGAGGGTTGGTGTAATGGGTAACGATAGAACTTTTCTCAAAAACTTTTCGTCCAAATCGCTTAAGAAACACCAGAGATATCGTAAAGTTAAGTCAGTTATGAGTTTTGTTTAAAGTGATCATTATTTGAAGCATACTTTTAGGACGCAAGGACTGCAACTGGGTTCAGGATATCTTCTGGTCGGGCTATCCCGACTAGAGCCTTCTTACTTGTTTTGGTTAATTTTGTGCTTTAGGTGCTAAATTAAAACAAACAGCTGTTCATCGTGAGCGGCGGCTAAAATTAAATGAGGGTTGGTTTTGTCCGCGGAACAATGACACCTGTGGAGGAAGATTCCTCCTCGGTATTGGACAAACCGAGTGTTTTGGATGATGTTGTTTTTGAAATTATGTCCGACTCATCAGATTCAATAATTTTTAGCATATATTCTCAAATTACCACATAATGCATTTCGATCTATAAACCTTCAATTGCTTAAATTTTCTGAATTGCTTGGGATGCTGTCCATTCCAAAAATGAATCTTGCACGTGTTTAAAAGGAATTTTGATATTTATTTTTTGATTGCAAGCAGCAAATTTAATTTCTCAAAACGAAAGCGAACAGCTATTTCTGCAAAAGTAAAACACTTCAACACTCACAAATTGAGTGTTCACGACTCCAGTGATGCAAATTCACACTTTCGCACTTTTGCATCACACAGTGAACACCCTAAATATATGTAATATTCTTTCTCTATTCTAATTAAAATGCAAATTAAAAGTTTAATTCCCCGATTCCAGATTGCGCGCAGTAGATTCTGAAATCGGCAGCGATCGCGCTAAAACACACAGTAAGGTTGGGTTGGCTGTGCTACGGCAGTTCATGTTGTAGCGCAGCCAGCAAGCCGAATGACATCGAATTCGCCCACAATTCACGAAGCAACAAACGGCAGTCCCCCGAGAGAGTAAAATCACCAGATTCCAGAAATGTTAGGTTAGTTGGGAAAAAGCTGTTTGAACCCTCTATAAGTATAAAATCTTGTTGCTAAGACCCCTTTTACACGATCAACTTTTTGGACGATGAAATTTTTTCATGCTTTTTTAAAAGTTCTTCGCAAATGTGGTCGCATTTACACGATCAACTTTTTGCATGAAGATTTTTCATGCATTGATCTGTGTAAATGCTACTCTGGTTTAAATTTATGGTCGATAAGCATTAATCGTTACCATCGATTGTTTTATTTGTTAACATCTAATTGATTATTGATTGATAGAAGTAACAAGTAAATAAAATGGATTTAGTAAAAGTGTAGTAAATTGTACGACATTCCCTTAGGTACTGCCCACGAAATAGAATTATTTTTTATTTTAAAGCCTCAGCAGTCATTTTGGGATCTTTCACCTTCAACGTTTCGAAAATTGAATGCAAACTGCTGGAGCGCTTTACCCTGTCTTTTGTTAAATAAAAATCTTTTAAAAAAATGCATTCTATTCATTTGCTGCAGCTAACAATAACACTAGCAAGAGCAGTGCGGTATATGAAGTCATAGCTGTCTCTTTCTTATTTCTCTCTTGCTCACTGCTCTCTTCGAAACCTAAGTACGCCGCCACAGCGGAATAGAACACCTTTATTTTGTTACACCATGCTGCTTTCAATGTCACCAAGCATTGCTTGCAGCTGTTTCACCACTACCCCCTTTGCCAACAAACGAATGCAGCATGAAAAAAAAGTTAATCGTGTAAAGGGGTCTTACTAAATAATATAAAAGTTCTTTTATTGAATATGAAAACCAAACCATATTGCTGGAATATAAATAATTATTAAGAATATAAATAATATTAAAGTTCGCACGTTAAGCTGTAGAATTGCAAAAATTTCATATAAGTCGCTACTGACCTTCCATAATAGAAAGCAGCGGGTATATTCCAATAAAAGTCTAAAATTGACAGTTTCAAATTTTGTTATGCTAATATATAGCAATCAAACAGGTACAAACAGGTGTTAACACATCGCTCGTGTGTTCTAACACGCATTAGTTTTTTTTTTTTGTATTTATAACTCAAAGATAAATTGCATAAAAGAGAGAAAATTTTGATTTAATGAATTTTTTACATCCGGTACTTTAGGTATAAAGTATACTGCATTTGTTTAATGTCCGGCATGGTATCTGTCCGTCAGCCCATCTGTCCGTCTGTATGAATGTATTATTTTTCCACACCCTTGAAACTGCGTAAATGTCTTTTTATTAATTTTACTCACTTTTTCTGACGCTTATTCCATTTACCGCATTAAAAACCTTTCACTCAGCACTAAAAAATCTTAAGAGCATGTCGATTATATTGCAATTTAGTGGTAATTAAATTTTACTTTCAAAAAAAGACCAAAAAATTTAGCAGCTTGTTAAATGTTGTCAAATTCTTAGATGGTCTAATTGCTACCTCATTTAGCAGTAAACTGTGAGTACCCCAAACACTTATGTACATATGTACACAAGCTTCTACATTTGCTGAACATACACTAGTCGGCATAATTATTTTGACGTAATCAAAATCATGCATTTTTGGCTATAACTTTTTATTGGCTCCATAGAACGTAACCATTTTTTTTTTTTCAATTTACATTTCGATCACACAAACTTAAAATTAATCACGCTAGAATTATTTCATGAAAATTTAAAAAGATGTGAATTAACGTAAATTTTAAAAATTTTAAAAAAAATTTCGTCAAAATATTTATGCCGACTAGTGTACATTACTGATATATGCGCAGTGAGAATGATGGCATTAATTGTTAATTTATTTGTTAGACAGTTGGCGCGATTCAATAAACAAACAGCGTTTTTCAATTAATTTTGAAAAAATCTGCCCAAATCTGCCCCAAGCCGCCCTAGCGTCTAGTCTGCTCCAGACAATTCCGCACCTATAAAATAATTTTAGCCTGTTAGATTACACGGGCGCATAGGTTAACCATAGAATACGTCTGTCCTTGTTCAACAAAAATTATGAAAGTAAATATAGTATATATATGATTTAAAATTTGGATATATGTATTAAACATATAAAAAGCTGAATGCATGTTTATGCCTTAGTAACGCTGCGCAAAAGAAATTTTTTTCACAAACGGCATTGCTTAAAATTTATTTTATGAGATAATTATGTTGCTGTTCATAAGTTGCAAAAATCAGGGCTGCCACCGTAAAGACGATACGTTTATTTCCCGATAGTTTATATGATATTTTTGCACGGACATATTATTTGTTTTGATGCCAAACTATTGTTAAATGTGCAACAAACATATTTTATTGTGATATAATTTTTGTTTGGAACTGAAGCTTAAGCTGAACTTGTTCATTTACACCCCTGGCACGGAAGAATTTATGTATGAAAAATTAATTATGCCCGAATATCTTAATGAAGTTTCAACATTTAGAAGCTATCAGTCAAATCAAGTTTTTTTTTCTATTAAAAAAATTAAATCGGTTTCATCGTTGATTTTTTGAGCAGTTTGCAATAAAAAAATTGTGATTTTTGCACTGATTTTTTGTTTTAAAAAGTTATATATTTGGCAAAAGTATGAAAAATATGAATGTGGGAATGTTTGTTTACCTCATCTCAACTAAAATTTCAAAATATCAGAGTAATTGATGTATTATAAAGATTGCTAGAGCAATTTAAAGTCTTCAAAATGAAGCAAAACTTTGAATGTTTTTGGTATCAGTTTTTAAATAGAAAATGTAATCACTCCATACATATATGTGTCGGAGAGTGTTTTAATAATTCAAATATAACGAACTTTTTCTATTACTTCTGCCTGTGTACTTATATTCGTTCTATATTCTCTGCTGGTGCCTTCTCTGTTCATTCGAGCGTGGCAGAGTCCCGTTAGGGTTTCTGTCGAACGTAGTCTGATCGCGAGTGTGAGCGTCACGGAGACGCCTGTCTATATGAAGAGTCAGACTAAGGAATGCACATTGTGTGTTGGTATTGGTGTATGTCTAGACGAGTACTGTATAGAGAGTTCGAGAGTCTCTATATCATGCGTAAGGCACGCGTTGGTTTAGGCACTTAAAAACCGATCGTCAAACAAAGTAGTCATGAGACGCTCACACAAAGTTCGGGTCAGAAAACGTTGCGCTAAACGCGATACTGCGGGCACCTCAGAAAATGAGTCGGAAAATGTTTTGTTTTCTTCTTCGACATCAGAAGTGGGATCGCCAACACCTACAACTAATAGTGAAAATTGTTTGCTTAAAATATTAGAGTCGCAAAATCGTAACTTTACGGAACTAATAAAACAAGTGCAACACTCACAGAGAACACCGAGAGACTCAACTACAGTCGTGTTGCCAAAATTCAATCCTGAACGGGCAAATTCAGACGCTCAGTCCTGGTGTTCAACAGTGGATTACATCTTCTCCGAAAACCAACTAGAAGGCAGTGCCCTTGTGATGACCCTTAGCAAGTCGATGGAAGGAAGCGCGTCTCATTGGCTGTCTCAGTCATGTTTTCCTGGCATAACATGGATGCAGTTCAGAGAACTGTTTTTGCAATATTTCGCGGGAACGGAGACGTTGGGTGCTACAGTTATGAATCTGTTGAACGGACGCCCTACAGAAGGAGAGTGCTTGTCATTATATGGAAGCCGAATGGTCACTTCACTCATGGCCAGGTGGAAGTCGCTGAACGTAGAACAAATCGCAGTCTCCGTTGCGCTGGCACATGCAGCTGGAATTGACAAGCGATTGCGGCGTTTGGTTTTCACTACGGACATCAACACGCGGAACGAGCTGCATCAAGAGCTAAAAGCATACTCGTTTGACGCTAGACCGAGCCACCTTTCAAACGACAATACAGCAGCGCCGTCAGAAAAACGAGCTAGGCTCTTGCCTCCCATCAAATGTCATAATTGCGAGAAGCCTGGCCACAAGAAGGCGGAATGTCGCTCAAAAGCCTTGGTAGCTCAGCAACAGCAACCCGGCAAACAACACTCTGGCTACACAGGAGGAAAAGACCGGTCTACCGTGACCTGTTACAATTGTGGAAAAGCTGGCCATGTATCTACAGTGTGTCCTGATCGTCAGGAGCGTTTGTCGTCTAATAAAAACAACATTGAAAAATATATCAACATCTGTACCGTTATTGAGCCCGTAGGAAAGTTTTTGCAATCCGGTGAGTCGTTCCAATTTTGTTTTGATTCCGGAGCCGAGTGCTCTCTCATCAAGGAGGCCGCTTCCCAGAGACTATCTGAAACTAGGAGAAGCAACGTTGTCGCCCTAAGGGGCATTGGTGGTAGTAGCGTTTGTAGCATTTTGCAGATATTAGCAAGTGATCTAATATGCGAACGTGCATTCGAAATAATGTTTCATGTAGTGTTAGACAATTTTATAAAATATGACGCTTTAATTGGTCGGGATATCTTGAGCCAGGGAATCGGCGTGACACTTACATCAAGTGCTCTCACTATATTTACCGAAAAATCTGTATTATCTGTTCAAGTCTCCAAGTACAACACTTTGGCTAATATTGACACCGACTTACATGGATTGGATAGAGACCAATTACTGTCAATATTGCAGGAGTTTTGAAATTCGTTCGATGATGGAATTCCACAAAACCGCGTGTCTACGGGACAGTTAGAAATTCGGTTGATTGACCAAAATCAGACGGTTCAAAGGCGCCCGTATAGGTTGAGTGTAGCGGAAAAGGAAAGAGTTCGGCAATTAATTCAACAGCTGTTAGAATCAAACATTATACACCTTTGCGAGCCCAATGTTACTTGTGCGAAAGAAAAATGGTACAGACCGTCTATGTGTAGATTATAGAGAGCTTAACGCAAATACTAGCTAGGTTAAGTGGTGCTAAGTTTTTCAGTTGTATAGACATGGCAAGTGGGTTTCATCAGATCCCGATTCACCCAAATTCAATCGAGCGAACGGCTTTCGTCACCCCAGAAGGGCAATTTGAATATTTGACTATGCCATTTGGACTTAAGAACGCTCCTTCTGTATTCCAAAGAGCTATTAATCGTGCCTTAGGTGATCTTACATATTCATATGCAATTGTTTACATGGATGACGTAATGATAGTCGCAAGCACAAAGGAAGAAGCCTTTAATCGGTTGAGGGCAGTGTTGCAAACGCTTACGGAAGCTGGATTTTCTTTTAATATTACAAAATGCTCTTTTCTTAAATCGTGTGTCGAATACTTGGGCTTTGAAGTTAGAGCAGGTGAGATTCGACCAAATCCAAGAAAGATTCGAGCCCTTATCGATTTTCTATTGAGCTTCACACTGATGCAAGTGCTGTTGGCTATGGAGCTATTTTACTGCACCGAATTTAAAGCAAGCCTCGAGTTATCGAATATTTTAGCAAGGTGACGTCATCAGAATCAGAATCACGTTACCATTTGTATGAACTAGAAACCCTAGCCGTTTACCACTCTATTAAATATTTTCGTCATTACTTGCATGGTCGTCATTTCATTGTGTTCACTGACTGCAATTCACTTAAAGCCTCTCGTACTAAAGTAGAGTTAACCCCGAGGGTCCATAGGTGGTGGTCGTATATGCAATCTTTTGATTTTGACATTCAGTATAGACCCGGTGAACGTATGGCTCACGTAGATTTTTTGTCTCAAAACCCAATAATAAAAAGTGTACAGAATTCGTCAGGTGTGGCCGAGAAGCATATTAACTTAACGGAAATAACTGACAACTGGTTGTTAGCTGAACAGCAGAGGGATGAAGAAACTTCTTCCATTGTTTCTGTTGTGCCTGAGGATTTGGCTAAAACTTAAGAACTACGGTCTGGGACATTGTATAGGAAAATTCAGAGAAACGGAAAGTCTCGTTGTTCACCTATAATTCCAAGCCCGTTTAGGTGGTCTGCTGTCAACAACGTGCACGAGTCAATTATGCATCTCGGGTGGGAGAAAACTTTTGAGAAAATGTATGAGTTCTATTGGTTCGACAAAATGTCTAAGTATGTTCGTAAATTTGTGGACAACTGTATCACCTGCAGGTTGTCAAAGCCATCGTCTGGCAAAATACAAGCCGAGTTACATCCCATTCCTAAAATTGACATTCCATGGCACACAGTTCATGTGGATATAACGGGGAAGCTTAGCGGTAAAAATGACCAGAAAGAATATATAATTGTGCTGATAGACGCATTTACTAAATTTGTCTACTTTTCCCACACCATAAAGCTAGACACTCAGAATTGCATAAAGGCGGTCAGGTCTTTAATATCATTGTTCGGTGTTCCATCTCGATTGATCGCTGATCAAGGTCGCAGTTTTGGTAGCATAGCGTTCCGTGAATTCTGCTCAGTACAAAAAATAGATTTACACTTAATCGCTACAGGCGCCAGCCGTGCCAATGGGCAAGTGGAAAGAGTCATGAGTACTCTCAAATCCATGCTAACTGCGGTTGAAACAGGCCAAGGATCTTGGCAGGATGCTTTATGTGAAATTCAGTTGGCTATTAACGCCCAATAGAGTGACTAAAGTTAGCCCATTAGAAATACTTATTGGTAAGAAAGCAGTGGCGTTTGGTCTTGTACCTGTTGTTAATAATGAAAATACTGTTGATGTTGGTCTAGTTAGAGAAATAGCAAAACGTAACATGGAAAAGAATGCTAGATTTGATAAAGGAAAAGCTGCTGTTGTGCGACACAAGGTTGGTGACCATGTTTTACTTAAAATAAAGAGCGTCACCAGACCAAATTAGATCCAAAGTTTAAAGGTCCATTTTTAGTTGCCGAAGTATTGCCAGGAGATCGATATAAGCTCAAGGCATTAAATAATAACAGAACTTATAAGTATTCGCACGAATTTTTGCGACGAATGCCTGAGAAGGGGGTTACCACAGAATTTGACGATGAAGGCTCAGAGGAAGACGCCATGGATCAGGCAAGTGAGGGCTGTGATCTTGAGATTGATTAAAACCATGTAAAACTCCAGAAATTGCCAAACAATGTTCGCCATTTGCTACAGTAAGGTTGGAACTTTGGTAAGGAACGGTGGTACAAATTAGTTGGCCAGTTTGAATGAGAGTAAAACTGTGCGCTAACGGTGGTACAAATTAGTTGGCCAGTTTGAATGAGAATAAAACTGTGCGCTAACGGTGGTACAAATTAGTTGGCCAGTTTGAATGAGAGTAAAACTGTGCGCTAACGGTGGTACAAATTAGTTGGCCAGTTTGAATGAGAGTAAAACTGTGCGCTAACGGTTTTACAAATTAGTTGGCCAGTTTGAATAAGAGTAGAACTGTGTGCTAACGAAAGAACATTGTTTGGTCGGTTTGAACGAAAGTTAAACCGTGAGCTAGTTTAAGAGATTGTCATATTGAAATAAAAACGTGAACGGTTTATGAAAAAGCTAATGATTTTAATTGATCAAATGAAAGCTGGTGGTAATCCCGATCTCATGGTTTAAATTAATGATAAACTAAGAAATTAAGTCTCGAGAAAATCTGTATTATTTTGCTTTAAGGAAAACAATGTGCTATAGACTTTGAAATAATTTTTGTTTGGAATTGATCAGAATGGAAAATGTACTATAGATTGTAAACACACGAGGACGTGTGATTGGTCAGGAAGGCCGTGTCGGAGAGTGTTTTAATAATTCAAATATAACGAACTTTTTCTATTACTTCTGCCTGTGTACTTATCTTCGTTCTATATTCTCTGCTGGTGCCTTCTCTGTTCATTCGAGCGTGGCAGAGTCCCGTTAGGGTTTCTGTCGAACGTAGTCTGATCGCGAGTGTGAGCGTCACGGAGACGCCTGTCTGTATGGAGAGTCAGACTAAGGAATGCACTTTGTGTGTTGGTATTGGTGTATGTCTAGACGAGTACTGTATAGATAGTTTGAGAGTCTCTATATCATGCGTAAGGCACACGTTGGTTTGGGCACTTAAAAACCGATCGTCAAACAAAGTAGTCATGAGACGCTCACACAAAGTTTGGGTCAGAAAACGTTGCGCTAAACGCGATACTGCGGGCACCTCAGAAAATGAGTCGGAAAATGTTTTGTTTTCTTCTTCGACATATATATGTATATATATCTATATATATAAAAATGAATGTCTGTTTGTGTGACTAGCTACCCATTGCCCGGCGTTGCTCGGTCACATTCTGTAGAAAAATTAAAAGTTCATGCTTCTCACATGGCCAACTGTATGCGAAAGTTCATTTTGGTCTTCTTCGGAATCACTATTAACAATATTTTTGTTTTCTTCTTACTCAGTTAACTCATTGAGCTCATGATAAGATAGACTAGCTGCTGTTTCCTGAACTTTATCTTCGATGTCTTCCACATTTGCCTCATCTACCCTGCCTCATAGATTGTCTGATGCTGATGGGGAAGGCAAAAAGCTTTCTTCCTTCCAAATTTGGTGATTCAAGCTCAAAGTTTGTAAAAATTGAGCGAATTGTATCTGGGGGTGGTAAGGGGGGCGTGAGTCCAAAACTTTGATGCAGTTTTTTGGGGTCGTTACCAGTTATCTTTCTTCCAAATTTTTTGACTCTAGATCCAACACTTTGGAAGATACGCGCATTACCGTTTTAGGCGAAGCGTTGGGCTTTTTTAGGGTGGTTAGGGCAGTGGGTAGGAGTATTTCCAGTCCCTGCTGAAGGAAACCCGGTAATATGCCATCCAGACCAGGAGATTTGTAAGGCTGGAAGGATCCAATTGGCCACTTTTTTTTCTCCATCGTTACCACCGACTTGGCGCATGTCCAGTCGCTGGCCGTTGGTCTGTGCTGAGCTCCTGTTTCATTTGATTCGCTCCGTTGCCAGGGGATACTCCCTGGGAAGTGCGTCTCAAACAGAAGCTCTAGCCTTTGCATACTTGTGCTCGTGTATGACTTATCACTTCGCTTCAGGGCTAGATTAGCCTCCGGTGCCCGATTTGATAATGCTCTATGCAGCCGGACACCTTCTGTCGTGCTTGCTATGCTTTCGCAGAAGTCTCTATAGCTCTTACGCTTAGCCTTCTTAATCTCCTTGATGTAGGAGAGGCTTTCGCGGTATGTATCCCATGACCCGTCTCTCTTGGCTTTATTGAAAAGGTGACGAGTGGTGAGCCGCAGTCTCTCAAGACTGTCGTTCCACCATGGGGCATCTTTTACTTTACGCGTTCTCCCTACTGGGCAGCTGTCTTCATATGCATTTTCAATGCTACTATTAAGATTTCTAACAACTCTTTCTAGCTCACCAGTGTATCTGGGTGTTCCAGAGTTTTCGGTGGCTAGGTTTAGTTCTAGGGCAGACCTAAATTTTTCCCAGTTTGTTTTTCTGGGGTTACGAGTTGGTACGCTACTATCTGTATTAACCTGAAGTTTAAATAGGATGATCCTGTGATCGGACATGGACTCTTCTGAAGAGACATGCCATTCTCTAATGTGTTGCCCAAAAGACCGACTAATCAGAGTAATGTCTAATACCTCTTCTCTAATTCTAGTTACAAATGTCGGTGTCGATCCGACATTGCCAATCCCTAAATTATACTTGAATATAAAGTTGGTGAGGCACTCACCCCTTTTATTGATGTCCGTGCTACCCCGTATGGAATGGTGCGCATTGGCATCGCAGCCGATTATGACCGGCAGCTTCTCTCTCCTGCAGTGGTCCATCAGCTTCTATATTTCGGGTGGCGGGCAGTCCACATCACGGGCGAAATAGGCAGATGCCACCACAATTGGGGGGCGTTTCCTCTTGCCCTTATGGCAATCAGAACGCAGTCCCTAGTGAGGAATTCTAAAGAATAGTAAAATTAATGCATTTTCTCACCACGATGCATGCTTATAGGTAGAGGATCTCTTTGATCCCAGATTACTTTCGAGTCAGTGGTGTACAGGCCTTTAATGCCATTGTTGACCCATGGCTCCTGTACCGGGACAAGCCCAAGATGATGGGTGATAAACATCCAGGCTAAGACACCTTAGCACGATGGAGGTTTATCTTGGCTAGGCCAGTGGCGGTAAAGTTTGGCGTCACCATCACTCATCCGCCGCTCCAGCTCCTAGTGATGCAGGTTGGGAGCTACCCACATCACCGCTGCCCGTCATATCAACGTCAGCTCCTTCTTCTAAAATTAGCAGTTCATCCGCCAGCTCCTGTGATGACATCGGCACCACCCCATCCATCCCCTCCAGCTCTTTTGGACCAAGCGTCAGATTGGCCAGCTCCTCATTCTCAGCCAGATCCTCTGAGGGATGTGGCTGCCGGGGCTAACTTTTGGGCTGGCGTAGACCCAGCGCCAGCACTCCTCTTCTTCAGACCGCTAACGGGGATGGTCCCGTAGCGAAATGAAGTTTGGTGGTCTTTCACCACAGTTGCGTCCTTGGAGGCTTGATCGATGCCGATCACCATCAGCGCACCTCCGCCTTCCGTCCTCCTCGACAGCACCTTCCACGAGTTGGTCTCGATCTTGTTCTGGTTCCTCAGCAGAGCCAATAAGGCTTCGGTTGACCAATCCGCGCTTCTTGGGCAGAAGATGGTGATGCTGTGAGGTGATGGAATGTCATCACCTACCTTGCAATGCAGTGGTCCTCAGCCACTCTGCTGAGTGTTCGCCGGAGCATTCAATGACCAGGTAGCCAGCCCGGGAACGCTACCGCGGTGTCCCATCCTGTGAGGCGAACCTCATCCAGGATGGCCTCTTCCGATGCGGACAAGTCGCCATGGCTGAGCATCACCTGCGGGTATTCCACAGGTAACACGGTCACCTTGACCTTTTTCGCAATCGCAGCGTTCGAAATGCGAGCCTCGGTGGGCATTGAATAGGAAGACCTCACTGCTGCTGCCGTGGTGGCTGCCGACGTGCTCGGCCGTTCTTCCTGGCACACCCTCCTGGGGGGGCCTGTGGGTGGCGTCAGCGTACTGCTGAGACGTTTGGGGGCTGGTCCCTGTGCCTGGCTCGCCAGGCCTTGTTGTCACATACAACGGAAACCGAATCCTTTGTTTTGAATTCGGTTTCGTTAGCTGGCTGATTTTGCGAGGATTGCGACATACAACTGAAACTGAAACCGAACGGAATATATGGAAAACACAGTGAAATAACCAGCGTAAAGTTGGCTGCGTTTGTAGAAAACAGCTGATCGTCGGTTGGCAGCTTGTGTATTTGTTTTGGTTTCGGTTTCAAATGTACTGAATTCGGTTTCGATAGCTAGCAACGGAAAAGTTACGAGTTTCGGTTTCGGTTGCTAATTTCGGTTTCCGTTGTATGTGACAACAAGGCTTGCAATGGCAAAAAGATTTTATACTTATAGGGGGTTCAAACAGCGATTTCCCAACTAACTTACCAGTTCTGTTACGTGGCTTTTTTTCTCTCTCGTTGTACTGCCGTTTGTTGCTTCGTGAAATGTGGGCGAATTGAACTGTATCGAACAACTTGGCGCTACTCGTGCTTCATGTGTATTTCACAAAAAGGGGTATCCAGTGTTATTGCAATCAGTGCTGCCAAATGAAAGAAACTCAAAAATGTGTTCAACATATTGTGAATATGATTATGCAGCCAATAATACATGTTTAGAAATTTTCCAAATTTAATTTTATTACTTGTGAACCGTGTAAAAACGAGTACCTAGTAAATCGGGGGATATGAGAACTGTTCATTTGTTTTCGTTTTTCCTTAAAAGTTTTAAGTGCATAATATTAATCGGATCTTTAGCCTTTCGACCAGTTTACCTGTAAGAAACATATAATTTTTTTGATAATTTCGTCTTTATTCTATTTTACTGTGCTTTTTACGACCAATTACAATCAAATTTCGGCACATTTACTCCAAAATGGTTAACATAATAATAAAAAAGTTGTCAAATATATTAACGACATAATTTTATAAAAGTAGATTTGGTAAACATAACGATTTTTACGCAGACTAAGCGGTGCTATTATTTCTTTCACGTGTTTTTACCACTTTTCCCAATACATAAAAATAAAAAAATCTTTCCAATAAAAACGTTTTTTGTACGTTTGTGCAAGAGTTATAAAAAAAAAACTAATGAGTGTTAGAACTCACGAGCGATGTGTTAACAGCCGTTTGTACCTGTTTGACCTTTTGATACCTGTCCTACCCCACAAAACACTTGGACTAGCAACTGATATGCACCGAGCCAACCACGTATCTTGAGCTAAAAACTAGGCTTTTGCAAGCACTTGTCCACAAAACTATTTTTGCGCTTGAGTAAAATAAAACAGAACAACAAGATTTTGTCTTCCAAGGCAGTCAAATATCAGTTTTGCTATTGCTGATCATGCATACTCTTCCCAATTTTTACCATATGACACTTTCCAACAATCATTGGCATACAGTTAAGCAAAGATGTACACAAATTGAGAAAGTGTATTCAGTAGTGCATTGGTACATAGTAAATGTAAGCGCGCGTTTGCCGCCGACACAGAAAAAGGAAAATATCAAAAATAACAAAAACCTCGATAAGCAGGCACAGCAAGAAATATATGTTTCAAACGCACTTTCATACAATATGTATGTACCAACATCTTTTTACTGTTCTTGCTGTCAAAGGGAAACTGAACAAAACAACAACGTGCTGGCTTGTCGTAGCTGAGACGCACAAGCTGCACAAAGAGTAAATACCCCTTGAACCAATATTCAATAATTGTCAATAAAAACTCTAATATTTGATTTTAATATATGTATATATTGTTTATGCTAGAATATAAACAAACATGTAAAATTGAAGTTATATTAAAGAATCTCAAGTTTTGCTATTCAATTGCACAAAGTTCATATTAAGTTATACTACCCTTCAAACTTGGAACATCGTTAGCAAGACTTTGAATTTTACAGTTATTCTCTGCCGCTACACCAATACAATCATACTCAGATGAATATGTATATGAAATTTTGCAGTCGGTCCACGAGTGCACGCTAAATTTGTTCGAAGTTCGAGCCCGTCACAGTTACGGCACGCCCTTTTAGCAGAGCTGCACGGCTGCATTGTTTGCATGTATTATCAAATGGAAAGAACGTGTACCCGTGGCTATAGATGTTAACACATCAAAAATTTGGTGTGTCAGCTCTGACACACGACTCGAGTTTACTCTTTTTCGGAATAACATAATGGAATTCAATACTAATACGAGAATAAACTGGCGAATGTTGGACACACTATAAAATATATGTGCTACTATGGATATGTGGTTCAACAAACTATTTATAATTGAAGCAATTTCTCAATTGTTGCAAATATATTGTAAAGCCCTGAGAAATTACTTGAGTAAATTAATTAGTTCTGTACTATCCTTCAGTCCTTCGCTGCAGGTTTCCAGTTAGGTAGCTTCTCTCCTTGGTGTGTGAAGTGATTCCTTTTGTTGATGGGTAAGGTAAAGCTAAGTGTCTTCGTGTTGATATTAACAGAAGAGAACGGTGTGAAAGTTGACTTTATGTTGCTAGCCTTGGGCTTAGACAACAATAAAAATATAATTGATATAACGACAAGTTTGCCGGAGCAGTATATTTTTTGCGTCTTACGTGAAGTGCGCTACAAACTGAACTGATTACTCAAACACAAAATTCTTAGGTCTAAAGCCCCAGTTGACGCGCGCATCACGCTGCAATGTAGTGGTCGGCAAGCCGACTCAGCATAATCATAGGCAGCAACGGATAACTCTTGCGACAATACAAAAGTATCAGGTTACCGCCTCTAACCGTTGCAACTTGGAATGCTGATGTAAACATTCGGCTCAGCGATTTCGGAGCGAAACCCACCAAACAATTACTAACTTAACTTATGAGTTAACTACTCCCCCCTCAGGATCGTGACTGTCCTCGGTCAATTTGATGTTATTGATGGCCGTCTTTATTTCCCTCGAATATCGCCTTCTCCTTAGCACTTGGAAAAGGAGCAGAGAAGTGGAAAACATGATGCCGAGTCCTACTCCAGCTGCGAGCACAATCTTGGGTGGCGAATTCGACTCCATTTCGTCTTTGAACTTCTGGATAGTCCTTAGATTCTGGTTGTTCATCCTGTGTAGTAATGGCATGCTCAAGATTGGATCATGGCTGATGATGTTTAAAAGGGGTGACCCTGCTATGCCTGGGGTCTTGGTTAGGGCTTCACGTTGGTTCACGTATTTGGTGCCGTTGATGATTGCGCGGCGCTCGAAGGTGACGAGGTGCGTGCCGTTTGTTAATATTTCTGGGCCGTCGTCGGCGCTGACCTGATTATTATGCCCTCGTCTACGTACGTTATTGGCTCCAAGTGGCTGGGCTGCGTATGGCAGAGCGCAGTGCTGCCAGCGAGCAGTGCCCGAGCGCAGGTGTCGTGTGCCGCTAGCTTGCAAAACGTGGAGTAGGTAGTTGTGGTGCACTCCGTGACTGCTATCGTATTCGCATTCGGCCACGGTGTTGTCTTGTAGTTGCAGTATTGTGTGGTAGTGTGATACGGGAAAAATTGTGACCTTTTTACAAATAAATTTTATTCTAGGGCATGCGATTAGGATATGAATGGTGCTTTCGAGCTGCAATATCTTAATGGTAGATGCCTCCATTAGGCTAACTATAGGGACATCGATTGTGTGTTTAACTAGAGACTTCAAATCATTATTACTACCTGCCTATTGTTTGACTCTATCAATTGGAATTCGGACATTTTTATTTTTCCGAAATCTGCGGCATCTGGGGTGCCTGCTACTATCTTTAGGGATGTGCCGAGGAAGTCTAGACTTCTGGCTATCCTAAGGTGGATTTTCAAAACGTACAATAAACTTCTAATGTGATCTGTATCAACATCTAATAGTTTTCGCATGTGTGATTGTGGGAACAGCTCGGCTAATTTTTCTGTATGGTCCACAATTGCATTGAACTCGGATAAGTTGCTTGAGTGTCTCAAGTAGTCTCGCTGTTCCCATTCTATCGCGTCGTCATCAATTACAGGGATGTAATTAGAGTGTGAGTAATCGGTAATCCGAGCGTTTGCTACTGCCACTATTAGCATAACCGTAATCGCAATCCTGGAAGGCGAAAAGGAAATAAGAGAAATAAAACTGTGCGTCGAATTTATATTACTAATCTATTTGGTGGTGAATAAAAATTTTTAAACTCTACTTGAGGTTGTCCTTGTGGACCACCCTCCCCTTTACAAGAACAGACGTTCCTAGGTCTGCTTGTATTGTTTCTTCCGAACATAGAGGGGATAACTTATTTCCCAGCCTCTTGTTGTGTTTTACGAACACCTTTTCACCTACGTCAAAAACTCTGTTCTGTCTGTTCGCGTTACAGCTCTCGACGTTATTGTTTTGGGCCTTTTAAAGTCTTTCTTTTACGGCTTGTCGTAGATTGTTGGACGCCGCGTGTATGATTTCGATTGGTTTTTGGTCGGTGACTGAGTGGAGTGTTTTATTGTACTCTACTGTTGCCCTCATGATAAGTTCGGTCGTGTCATCGATTTTCTTGTCGATTTTTAGGCACCGTGCAATTTCAGCTAGGGTGCTATGGAAACGTTCAACCTGCCCATTTGAGACGCTGTGGAGGGGAGGAGCGTTTACAATGTCAATGTCGTATCCGTTTTTGAGGAGCGATGTTATCGTTTCCGATTTGAAGGCTGCCTCGTTGTCGCAGTAAATGGTTTTGATGTTTGGGAATAGATATACTAATTGCATTATGGAGGGTCTGACGTCAATAATTGTACGACACATTATTGGCTGTACAACAGCAAATTTTGAGAACTTGTCAATGCAAGTAAGAAATTGCTTTGTATCTGTATTAAAGACGTCAATATGAAGCATTTCTCCCGGGTAAGAGGGAATTGGTGTTACTCCAAGCTCTTGTTTTTTGGGGTGCCTGTCGTATTTTGCTTTGGTGCAAGTTTTGCAGTTCGCAACGACCTCATTTGCTAGCTTGCTCATTTTTGGAAAATAATAGTAATAGTCGCGAAGGACTTGCTTGGTATTTTCTTGGGCCGCACTATGCGCGCGGTTGTGCTCGGCGGCTATTATTTCCCTTTGCTCGACTTTGTCGGTTGTATCGGACACCAAGTTTTTGCAGTGCCAGAATTTTGTTGCTGGGAAATGTAACACAACATTGTGCTGGAAACTGGCCAGTGTTGGTAAATCGCAGTGTATCGCGTTTACTACACCTGGGTTGATCATTTTTTTAAGTGTTGCGAAGGTGGTGCTTTTGTCAGTGAAATTGATTAGATGGCGAGTTTTGCTGCCAAAAAGTATAAAATTTCGTTTAAGTGGGAAACATGCCTCTTCTAAAATTATTTGATTTCTAAAGCAATTTATTGGTTTTTCCGTTGTTTCGACCGTGTAGGTCAGTGATACTTCGCTGTGAATGGTTGCTTAAATGGTTGTTTAAATTTTGCCGTGACAGGGCGTCGGCTACAAAGTTTTCTTTCCCAGGCTTGTAGAACATTTTCGCATCATGTTCGTCTATGTACGCCTTCCACCTTTTATTTTAGCAATTGTATTTTTTCCGAAACTGCAAAGGTTAAAGGCTGATGGTCCGTGAAAATTTTTATTTCTTTGGTACCATATAAGAAATTCTGGAGTTTACCTAGGACCCAAACTATGTCCAGTAATTCTCACTCATTCGTAGCGTAATTAAATTCGCACTGTTTTAGGGTTCGCGAGATCATTGTGATCGGCCTGCCTCCTTGGGATAAAACGGCTCCAATGCCGCTTGCAGAGGCAACGGTGGTTAAATCAAAAGGCTGTTTAAAATCTGGGTAATTAAGTATGACATCTTCAGATGCCAAAACATTTCTTAAGCGTTCGAACGCATTGCGCTGTGTTTCGTCAAAGTCAACCGGGATTTTTCGGGACATGTGCTTACTGACTGTTCCATTTTTTGCCTTTGAGAATGTCCGTCAAAGGCTTTAACGAACCTTCTGTAATACGTCGTCTACATAGACTTAACATATTTTGTGTTCCCTGAGCACGTCGTCTATGGTTCTTTGAAAAATGCTTCCTGCATTTTTTAGAACGAAGGGTAAGCGACAGAATTCAACCTTTCCACCGTTTATCGAAAATGAGGTTTGCTCGCGATCTTGTTCCGCCAGATAAATTTGGTGATACCCTGATTTCAAATCTAGGGTTGTGAAAAATTTGGCCTTTTCAAGGTTCGCAAGAATCATTGGAATGGAGGGCATTGGGTAACGAGTTTGCTCGTTTAGTTTCCTAAAATCGATTACTAACCGTTCGTTTTGTTGCCATTGGCGTCTGTCCCTTTCTTGTCAACCACCCATGTTGGGCTGTTGTATGGGGATCTCGACTGCCTAATTATACCATTTTTCAAAAGTTGTTTGATTTCGTTATTTACAAAATCTGCTACACCCATGGGATGCTTGTACATTTTTGAATATACCGGCTAATTTTTTTCAGAACGAATAGTGGCAATGACAGAAGTATTGAATGGTAGCGCCTCGCTAGAGGTCGAAAATACCTTTACTCTTTCCAGTATCATTTTCCTGAATTCTTTTTTAACGGAGCTCGGAACCACTATATCGTCTACGTCCGTGAAGATTACACTATCACAATTGTAGTACTGTAGCTTTTCTGACGTAATTTTGTATTCTAGAGTGCTATTATTTAAATTCAATGTCACTCCTGCCTCTGTTAAGAGGACGAAGCCTATGATGGCATCAAAGGTATTTAGCGTGTCTAGAATAAAGAATGGGGAAATTTGCCGGAAAATTTACATGAGACATTTGTTTTTTATCTCACTGGAGCCGTGTATGGAACTCACAGTGAACGGCTTGGCGACTGGCATCATATTTCGTAGCTCCTTTATGGGCTTTACATAATTTTTTGCCGCGCCGGTGTCGATTAAGATTCTTAATGTTTTCCCAGCCAACCGCCATTCGACGACGGGTAACCGAGAGCGTTCTCTGAAAAATTCAACGACTCGTTGCCGAATAGGGCAACTGCATCTGTATAATTCTTTTCCTCCTTAGTGGGGGTATCTTGAACTATTTTGTTTACGCGCTGGCGTCTCTGTCCAGTCCCTCGCTCTGACAAGTTTTGTCTCTTTTTTGCGGGCGCGCTATTGGTTTGTTGGTTCCCAAAATTTGTGGGCTGGCTGAATTTTGAGGATGAATCAACCTCCATCGGCTCGGGCGCTTGGGCCTGCTCCTTTCTGTTTTGGTCGCTGTTATGCTGACGCTTAACAAAATGAGGATTTTTTTCGAGACCTCGCCCATCCCTGCCATTTTTGCCCTGTTTGAACTGGGCACGAGACCTGTTGGTTTCGTTGGCTTGGGATTTTTCCTCTATAGCTTCGGCGTATGAAGCTGAGAACATGCTCCGCTCAATGCAGATGGCAAATTATTGGGTAGAGCTGGGAAGACAATATCTCTTTAAGGTTTTTTCAAACCTGAAGTGAGTGCATGTAATGCATCCGCTCTAACCTCTTTATTCATTAGCTGTGCGCCTTCTTGGTCATGGGACATAATTATTTTGTTGGTCACTAGAGTCAGCTTACGCTCGACTGTATCGTAATAGTCCATTAGACTTAGGTCGCCTTGCCTGACCATATCTAGCGCTTAGCGCAGAGTACGTAGCGAAGTCCTATCTGCATATGTGAAGTCTAATCTTCTATTATGGCGTCGAAATTTAGCACAGTATTATGCGATAATAACAAACCCCTTGCTCGCCCTCTGATTTTGTTTCTTATAATAGAAACAGCCTGATAATGGGAGCTGCTGCCATTGTATAGCCTGAAAAGCTCGTACGCGTCTGTAGCTGATTGTCGCCACGATACGTATTCGTCCAGCGTTCCGTCGAAGTTAGGAGTGGATTTAATAATGTCAAGTGGAATATCGCACCTAATTGCTGGGTCGACCACAATTCTTTGATATGCCTCTACCTGAAGGGCATCTATGCGCAAGTTGTTGACTCTTTCTTCAACAGCTTGAATCTGCGCTTGAAACACCGCTTGCTGTTGCGCTATTGCTTGGGCGACTGCGGCTGATGTTAATGCTTGAACGTTTTCTGCGTTCATGGTTGGTTCGGCTAAGCACTGTTGTTGCGTATTGTTTTCGGGTTGTGAACCCCAACTTTCTTCACTGTCGTATTCTATTTTAACGTCCCTATATGTTCCTGCCCAACTCATCGTTCATATGATTGAGGTGACACCTTTCACTTGTATGGGTTATACTTGGCCGATTATTATAAATCGGTAGCACATGAAAAGTAGTTGCAAATATTTGTACTTTGTTAGCTTTGGATTTGAATGTAATTCCAGAACTTTTGTA
>JAWNNU010001131.1:0-17194 GCA_035044585.1 Scaptomyza polygonia
TGCAAATATCTCAGGAACGTGCTGTTTAATTTTCTTCATTTAAACGGCAAAAGAATGAGAAAAATATGCCCCGTATCCCTTACTACCGTGCAACTGACGCCATGTCTAGGAAAAAAATATAAAAGTTAGCAACGATTTTCCTTTTTGAGTATAATAATGCCACCTAGTTACATACATGGTTGCACGTTTCGTTAGCTGAAATGTCATAAAATACATAATACTATTTACACAGCAGATGCACGGTAAATGGTTGAAGAATGTTACAAAAATGTTGTTTATGGTTGATTTTAGTTAGTATATGGTAATTTTAATTGAAAAAAGCTAATTTTAGATATAATTTGTTAGTCCGGCAGCCTTTGTTTGCAATTTCATACATATTATGTACCGGTTAGCTTTCCGCAGTGAACATATTAATCGAACCAGCGCCATATCAGTCAGCTTTCTGCTGGACAACTGTTCTGTTCATGCACGAACTACAAGCTCGATAGACTTTTCACATGAACTTTTTTAAGTCAATTAACAATTAATTAATTTTCTCAATAACTGGCTGTTTAATTTATCTAAATTTAACTTTAATAGCTTCTGCAAGCATGTAGCTTTAATTTAATATATGCCTCATTCGACGCCATGCTGTCAGAGAAACGATGTATACGTTTGAGAACCACGCATTGATTTTGGCGGTCATTCTGTATGGGGCTAAAACCGAGGTAGATGCACTCTTTCGCAAATTCCTCAAAAACGTGCTGTTTCTTTTTCCTGCAAATTTTTTTATTAAATAGGTGAAATAAAAGGCTTAAATTTGATATAAGTCGCATTCGACGCCATCCCTTCTAAGTTGAGATATTTAAGAAATGCTGGAAGTGTGATTTTTCAATCGCTCGTTTTACCCATATTAAAAGCTGGAATATGCCCAACGATGCATAAAAACAATAAATAATACATTTTTAAACATTTTTGCAATAATATTTATTAAGTTTCATTCAGAAAAATGTTTAACAATGCCAATGATCATACGTGGTTCCGACTCATGAACAAAGTTCCAAAAATCGTTGCTGGCGAACCGTTGCTTACTTGACATACATTGTTTATATTCATGTGTGTCAAGTTAGCAACGGTTCGCCAGCAACGATTTTTGGAACTTTGTTCATGAGTCGGAACCACGTATGATCATTGGCATTGTTAAACATTTTTCTGAATGAAACCTAATAAATATTGATGCAGAAATGTTAAAAAATGTATTATTTATTGTTTTTATGCATCGTTTTGCAAATTCCAGCTTTTAAAATGTGTAAAACATGTGATTGAAAAATCACACTTCCAGCATTTCTTTAATATCTCAACTCAGAGATAATGGCCTCAAAAACGGATAGTATCCACTTAAAGCCCGAAATTTCACCTATTTTATGAAAAAAAATTTATAGAATTCTGACCCAGCTTTTTTGAGAAATTTTAGAAAGAGTGCAGCTACCTCAGTACAAGCTCCATACAAAACGACCGCCAAAATATATGCGTGGTTCTCAAGCCTTAATTATTTATCTCAGAGATAATGGCCTCATAAGTGGCATATACCGAATTATAGCTACATTTTTGGAGAAGCTATAACAAGTAATTTTATAAAGATCTGACCCAGAGTTTTTGTGAAAATTAATTAATTGTTAATTAACCTCAAAAAGTTCCAGCAGAAGGCCTATCGAACTTGTAATTCGTCGATGAACAGAAATGTTGCCCAACAGAAAGCTGATTGTTACGACGGTGGTTCCATTTATTTGTTCGCCATATACGTAACTAGGTGGCATTATTTTACTCAAAAAGGAAAATCGTTGCTAACTTTTTTCTTTTTTCCAAGATAATGGCCCCAGTTGCACGGTAGTTGGGGATATAGGCCGCGATTTCCCCATTAATTTGCTATGCTAATCATTAAAATCTGACCCGGCTTTATTGAGAAAAATGCATTTATGTATATATTTCATTAAATATATACCATACCCATACATAAACACAAATAGTTGCCGCCAATATAAAAAGGCTGCCGGACTAACAAAAATAATTGCTAAATAAGTACTTTCTTCAATTAAAATAACCATATACTAACTAAAATCAAGCATAAATAATATTTTTGTAACATTCTTCAACCATTTACCGCGCATTTGCTGTGTAAATAGTATTATGTATTTTATGACATTTCAGCCAAAGAAACATGCAACCATGTATGTAACTATGTGGCATTATTTTACTCAAAAAGGAAAATCGTTGCTAACTTTTTTCTTTTTTCCAAGATAATGGCCCCAGTTGCACGGTAGTTGGGGATATAGGCCGCGATTTCCCCATTAATTTGCTATGCTAATCATTAAAATCTGACCCGGCTTTATTGAGAAAAATGCATTTATGTATATATTTCATTAAATATATACCATACCCATACATAAACACAAATAGTTGCCGCCAATATAAAAAGGCTGCCGGACTAACAAAAATAATTGCTAAATAAGTACTTTCTTCAATTAAAATAACCATATACTAACTAAAATGAAGCATAAATAACATTTTTGTAACATTCTTCAACCATTTACCGCGCATTTGCTGTGTAAATAGTATTATGTATTTTATGACATTTCAGCCAAAGAAACATGCAACCATGTATGTAACTATGTGGCATTATTTTACTCAAAAAGGAAAATCGTTGCTAACTTTTTTCTTTTTTCCAAGATAATGGCCCCAGTTGCACGGTAGTTGGGGATATAGGCCGCGATTTCCCCATTAATTTGCTATGCTAATCATTAAAATCTGACCCGGCTTTATTGAGAAAAATGCATTTATGTATATATTTCATTAAATATATACCATACCCATACATAAACACAAATAGTTGCCGCCAATATAAAAAGGCTGCCGGACTAACAAAAATTATTGCTAAATAAGTACTTTCTTCAATTAAAATAACCATATACTAACTAAAATCAAGCATAAATAATATTTTTGTAACATTCTTCAACCATTTACCGCGCATTTGCTGTGTAAATAGTATTATGTATTTTATGACATTTCAGCCAAAGAAACATGCAACCATGTATGTAACTATGTGGCATTATTTTACTCAAAAAGGAAAATCGTTGCTAACTTTTTTCTTTTTTCCAAGATAATGGCCCCAGTTGCACGGTAGTTGGGGATATAGGCCGCGATTTCCCCATTAATTTGCTATGCTAATCATTAAAATCTGACCCGGCTTTATTGAGAAAAATGCATTTATGTATATATTTCATTAAATATATACCATACCCATACATAAACACAAATAGTTGCCGCCAATATAAAAAGGCTGCCGGACTAACAAAAATTATTGCTAAATAAGTACTTTCTTCAATTAAAATAACCATATACTAACTAAAATCAAGCATAAATAATATTTTTGTAACATTCTTCAACCATTTACCGCGCATTTGCTGTGTAAATAGTATTATGTATTTTATGACATTTCAGCCAAAGAAACATGCAACCATGTATGTAACTATGTGGCATTATTTTACTCAAAAAGGAAAATCGTTGCTAACTTTTTTCTTTTTTCCAAGATAATGGCCCCAGTTGCACGGTAGTTGGGGATATAGGCCGCGATTTCCCCATTAATTTGCTATGCTAATCATTAAAATCTGACCCGGCTTTATTGAGAAAAATGCATTTATGTATATATTTCATTAAATATATACCATACCCATACATAAACACAAATAGTTGCCGCCAATATAAAAAGGCTGCCGGACTAACAAAAATTATTGCTAAATAAGTACTTTCTTCAATTAAAATAACCATATACTAACTAAAATCAAGCATAAATAATATTTTTGTAACATTCTTCAACCATTTACCGCGCATTTGCTGTGTAAATAGTATTATGTATTTTATGACATTTCAGCCAAAGAAACATGCAACCATGTATGTAACTATGTGGCATTATTTTACTCAAAAAGGAAAATCGTTGCTAACTTTTTTCTTTTTTCCAAGATAATGGCCCCAGTTGCACGGTAGTTGGGGATATAGGCCGCGATTTCCCCATTAATTTGCTATGCTAATCATTAAAATCTGACCCGGCTTTATTGAGAAAAATGCATTTATGTATATATTTCATTAAATATATACCATACCCATACATAAACACAAATAGTTGCCGCCAATATAAAAAGGCTGCCGGACTAACAAAAATTATTGCTAAATAAGTACTTTCTTCAATTAAAATAACCATATACTAACTAAAATCAAGCATAAATAATATTTTTGTAACATTCTTCAACCATTTACCGCGCATTTGCTGTGTAAATAGTATTATGTATTTTATGACATTTCAGCCAAAGAAACATGCAACCATGTATGTAACTATGTGGCATTATTTTACTCAAAAAGGAAAATCGTTGCTAACTTTTTTCTTTTTTCCAAGATAATGGCCCCAGTTGCACGGTAGTTGGGGATATAGGCCGCGATTTCCCCATTAATTTGCTATGCTAATCATTAAAATCTGACCCGGCTTTATTGAGAAAAATGCATTTATGTATATATTTCATTAAATATATACCATACCCATACATAAACACAAATAGTTGCCGCCAATATAAAAAGGCTGCCGGACTAACAAAAATTATTGCTAAATAAGTACTTTCTTCAATTAAAATAACCATATACTAACTAAAATCAAGCATAAATAATATTTTTGTAACATTCTTCAACCATTTACCGCGCATTTGCTGTGTAAATAGTATTATGTATTTTATGACATTTCAGCCAAAGAAACATGCAACCATGTATGTAACTATGTGGCATTATTTTACTCAAAAAGGAAAATCGTTGCTAACTTTTTTCTTTTTTCCAAGATAATGGCCCCAGTTGCACGGTAGTTGGGGATATAGGCCGCGATTTCCCCATTAATTTGCTATGCTAATCATTAAAATCTGACCCGGCTTTATTGAGAAAAATGCATTTATGTATATATTTCATTAAATATATACCATGCCCATACATAAACACAAATAGTTGCCGCCAATATAAAAAGGCTGCCGGACTAACAAAAATTATTGCTAAATAAGTACTTTCTTCAATTAAAATAACCATATACTAACTAAAATCAAGCATAAATAATATTTTTGTAACATTCTTCAACCATTTACCGCGCATTTGCTGTGTAAATAGTATTATGTATTTTATGACATTTCAGCCAAAGAAACATGCAACCATGTATGTAACTATGTGGCATTATTTTACTCAAAAAGGAAAATCGAAGCATGCAACCATGTATGTAACTATGTGGCAGCCTTGCATATTTTCTTTGAATAACGGAACTTAGCCGTCATTTTTTATTATACTGCCATTAGTTAGTTATAAAATGAATCCCAACGGCGACGCTTGTATGCTGGCTGCCTTACGGCTGGCCAAAAAGCAAATTTCCAAACAGGAACAACAACTAAAAAATAAAAGGTTGTATGTTCACCCGCAAAGCGACACAAGCTTTCAAGTTGCACAAATGGCGGCTCAAATTAAGCAGCTGCAGCAGGACCACGCCAACATGCGCAACGAGTTAAGGCAGCTCAAAATGAATTTAAAAAATAAAAGTGGCGATTCGAAGAAGCCACAGCCACCGCAGCCGACGCAGCCGACGCAGCCAACAGAGGCACCGCAGCCAATGCAGTGACAAAAATTTTAACTTAAATTTATATTTGTTGTTTAAAAAATAAAATTATTTGAAAAAAAAAAAACAAAATGATTATTGGCATTTTATTATTTAAAATTAATTTTTTGCAATTAAAATTTTTTTTGGTGTTGCCTTGAATAATTTGTGTCATATTCCACCGACATCACAGCCTGATTGTTTATCCTGTCAGAGGGCTGTTCCAATTCGTTTAATAAAGCCAGATCAGGGTTCGCCCTGAATTTTTCTTTTCGCAACTCAACAAAATTGTGTAAAATTGCACAGGCTAAGGCCAAGTATGGGACGGATTATATCAATCTATTTTGTTAGGCACCGCCATCGTCCTTTTAGTCTTCCAAACGCATTTTCAACAACAATTCTGGCAGAGCTAAGATGACAGTTGAACGACTCCTCTTCAGCAGTCAATGATCCCGTGTACGGCTTAAGAAGCCATAGCAACAATGGGTATGCCGGGTCACCCACAAGCATGTATGGCATTTCTAAGCCACCTACCAACTCAATTTTTAATTTTCATAGGTGGCACCCCCTTCAGCAAAATCATGATATTTATAAAATAGCATAAACAGGCGTATTTTAAAAGGCGTGATTTTAAACAATCATGATACAGCAAGCATAAACGTACTATCTGATGAATACGCTCTAGTTGTGTCAAGATTTGCATACTCCGAGCATTTTTCAATGTAAACGACCCCCAAAAAACTGCATCAAAGTTTTGGAGCCAGGCCACCCCGTCCCTCAACCCCTGCGCAGTTAAAAAACAGAAATGCCTTTATCTTCCACAACTTTTGTGCTAAAGTCACCGAATTTGGTGCCAAGATTGTTGATGTAGTAATCCAAAAATTTGGATGCCGCCCCAACCCATACCGCCCCCAGCCCCCCTTCCAAAAAACCCTACTAACTTTGAGCTTGAGTCACCAAATTCGGTAGGAGGATAGCAATTGACATATACATACATAGATCTGCAGCAAAAATGTGGGTGCCACGCTCCATACCACCCACAGCCCGCCTTTCCCTACCTTTAACAAACTTTGAGCTAGAGTCACCAAATTTGGAAGGAAGATAGCTTTTCGGAATCCCCATCTGCATCAGACGATCTTTGTGCAATGAGGTCTCTTTTTATCGGTTTTAATACTGGTATCGAGTATACCGCAACGTTTCTACCTGTTCTAAATGAACATCTTTTAAACAAACACAATATTTATGAAAATCAGTGTTTAAAATGCTTCAGTCGAAGCAGCAAAATTTACAAAATTTTTACTGCTTTGACTGTTTACAACTGTTCAATATAAGCTGCTGCTTCTGCTTATGCTTCTGAGAAAAACGAAAGTCGCAGTCGAAGCAACAGCAGAAAGCGATCGCCAACGAAAAGCAAAGCAGCAGGAGCAGTCGCCGTTTGAGAATTTTTGATTTTGCTTTGCTGCTGCTCTCGATCAGCATCGCAAGTTGAAGCAGCAGCAACTGTTCGCCTTCTGCAAGTCGCCGCTTATTATATTTGCTGCGTATGCTGTTTGCTGCTTATGCTGTTTGCTGCTTGTTTTGATAAATGCTCCCCTTGTATTTTACTAAATTTAACAGTTTCACAATCTGCTTGTGCGTAATTTTTTAATTCATTATTTATTTATTTTACGCAAATTCAAACATAAAAAATAAATAATAAACAATATTATTCAAAATTAATATATACAAAATTCTTTTAAATCACACTTAAAATTATAAGAATGAAAAAAAAAAAACATTTTAAATGTTTATAAATAATAATATTATTATTTAATTTTATATTTTATTATAATATTAATATTTTAATAATTATTAATCGTCACCTGTTAGAAAACATATTTATGAAACTGTGAACATTTTGTGAGGCAGCAGTAAAGCTGCCCCACAACACTTAGGCATTATTTGTAAGCCTAAATGAATTTGTATTTTTTAGTTACTTAAGAAATTATATTCGACATAAGCAAGTTAAAAATAGCTTTTATACCGGGGGAACTGGGTCGAGAAAAGGTATAGCCAAATGAACCAGTGGTGCGCATCACTGATAGCGGTGCGTATCACTGGTTTATAACGGGATCATGTGCGCTCTCGCGCTCAAGAAGCAGCGACAGAGGCCACGGCAGAGGCTTAAGCAGCCGAAAATTTGGCACGCGTCCAAAAGAACCAAGGCGGGCAGTCGCGACTCGCGATCGGCAGGCAAGTCAACGCGGAAGTGCCAGCTCGTTAAAGTGCAAAAGTAATTTACGCGATTGTTACACGCGGACGCGCCGATACTGTGAAAAAAACTTAAAGACAAGACAATTGATCTAAAAGTTCGCCACGAGACAGTAAACGCATAAATACCAAGCAAGGAAAAATTCAAAATTAAAATGGCACAGCAACAACAACAACCGGCGAAGATCAGCAACAGCTTTAACGTCAACAACGAACAACAGTCGCACCGAAGCATGGAACAGGGGTAAGCTGACCTTAAGTCTGCGGGGTTTTAAATGGGCGGGAGTGAGTTTTCTTGTGATTTGCGGTGTGGTAGGCAGTAGAAGTAGTAGAAATAAAAAAATTTAAAAGACTAGAAAACGAAAACAAAGTGCGCTGTCCATTTGAGTACGTGCACAAGCGATTTTTTTTTCTGCCGCACGCATTCCGAGGGTTCTCTGTGCGTTTTGGCGAATCTTGCCCGTGTCCTACAAACCTTTTTGTTCAGTTGGTATCGTTTCGTTAAGGTAGTCAAAGGAGTGCTGTACAGTTCGATCGAGTGTTCTCTGCACGTGTTTGTAGCTGTTCGGCATTGCCCGGACAGTCGCAAGGGTCAACAAAACGCATTCCGAGGATTCTCTGTGCGTTTTGGTGAGTCTTGCCCGTGCATATGACACTCTTTTTAGTTCTAGGGGGGCCGAGGGAGTGCCGTACGGCCATAGAGCGTGTTCCGAGCGTTTCTCTGCACGTTTTGTGGCTATCCGGCATCGCCCGAGCACCACGGGGTTCAGCAGGGCGCGTTCCGAGGGTTCTCTGCGCGCTTTGGTAAATTTTGTGGTGTCTTACCGCCCCCTGGTCTGGGCACATCTCGAGCGTTTTCTCGATGTGCGTAGTTTTACTTAACAGGAATTATCGAAATGCTCTCTGAGTCTCGGTATTTTGTAAATTTTATTGTAAGATGACTCTGGACTGGACAGAGTTTACCCCAGCCTAAGATCACTTCTTTACAATTAATTTATTAAAGCATTCGTATTTACCTGAGTTGGAGGTACAGCAAAGCAAATATTACTTTTTGCGTATAGCTCCTGGTCAGTGCACTGCTTTTCTTTCCTAAATTTGAGAACGAAATTTATTATTTAATAATGTTTTGGATCGCACTTCTATAGAGCTCAGAATTTTTCCGCCAATCTTTTTTGTCATTTCGTGAGTTGCATCATTTACAATTTTTCTGTGAAAATCTTTAACTTAAGCCATTGGGCGTAAAAGTTACCACAATGCAGTTGCTCCTCTTGGAATTTTTTTTTTGTTTTCTGCAATGGACTAAAAACTAAACAATAATTTTAATAGTCCCAAAACGATGCATCCACATCAAAATTGTCTTCTTCGAGTTTGTTCTTAGTTGACTCAATTTTTATTAAGACATCTCTAGCCACTAACAAATTTTTAGCATGTTGGCACGATTGTCAGATGTAATTGAAACTATTTGGTTTAAGCTTATGTTATATTTATTTAGAACTTTTGGCACTTAAGCGGCGAGATTTTTGACTGTGCTCGATCCAACACCTTTAAGCTCTACCATGCCCAATATAAAGGATTTTATTTGAGCTGAACTATTCTATTCATTCTTTTGCCGTTTAAATGAAGAAAATTAAACAGCACGTTCCTGAGATATTTGCATTAATGTATATATTTCAATAAATATATACATAAACACAAATAATTGCCGCCATTATAAAAAGGCTGCCGGACTAACAAAAATTATTGCTAAATAAAGACTTTCTTCAATTAAAATTACCATATACTAACTAAAATCAACCATAAATAACATTTTTGTAACATTCTTCAACCATTTACCGTGCATTTGCTGTGTAAATAGTATTATGCATTTTATGACATTTCAGCCAACGAAACGTGCAACCATGTATGTTACTAGGTGGCAGCCTTGCATATTTTCTTTGAATAACGGAACATAGCCGTAATTTTTTATTATACTGCCACATCAATTTAGTAATAGAATGAATACCAACGGCGACACTTGCATGCTGGCTGGCTTACGGCTGGCTAAAAAACAAATAACCAAGCAAGAGCAACAATTAAAAAATAAACAATTTTATGTGCACCCGAACAATAGCGACACCAATACAAAAGTTGCACAAATGACGGCACAAATCAAAAAACTGCAGCAGGACCACGCCAACATGCGCAACGAATTAAGGCAGCTAAAAATAAATTTAAAAAATAAAGACGGCGAGTCCCAGAAACCGCAGCCACCGCAGCCAATTTAGTGTCAATTTACTTAAGATTCAAAAATTTTAATTTCAATTCCTCTTGTTTAAAAAATAAAATAATTTGAAAAAAAAAAACAAAATGATTATTGGCATTTTATTATTTAAAATTAATTTTTTGCAATTAAAAATTTTTTTAGGTGTTGCCTTGAATAATTTGTGTCATATTCCACCGACATCACAGCCTGATAGTTTTTCCTGTCAGAGGGCTGTTCCAATTCGTTTAATAAAGCCAGATCAGGGTTCGCCCTGAATTTTTCTTTTCGCAACTCAACAAAATTCTGTAAAATTGCACAGGCTAAGGCCAAGTATGGGACAGACTTCGGATTTATATCAATCTATTTTGTTGGGCACCGCCATCGTCCTTTTAGTCTTCCAAACGCATTTTCAACAACAATTTTGGCAGAGCTAAGATGACAGTTGAACGACTCCTCTTCCGCAGTCAATGCTCCCGTGTACGGCTTAAGGAGCCATGGCAACAATGGGTATGGGTCACCCACAAGCATGTATGGCATTTCTAAGCCACCTACCAACTCAATTTTTAATTTTCATAGGTGGCACCCCCTTCAGCAAAATCATGATATTTATAAAATAGCATAAACAGGCGTATTTTAAAAAGCGTAATTTTAAACAATCATGATACAGCAAGCATAAACGTACTACCTGATGAATACGCTCTAGTTGTGTCAAGATTTGCATACTCCGAGCATTTTTCAATGTAAACGACCCCCAAAAAACTGCATCAAAGTTTTGGAGCCAGGCCACCCCGTCCCTCAACCCCTGCGCAGTTGAAAAACAGAAATGCCTTTATCTTCCACAACTTTTGTGCTAAAGCCACCGAATTTGGTGCCAAGATTGTTGATGTAGAAATCCAAAAATTTGGATGCCGCCCCAACCCATACGGCCCCCAGCCCCCCTTCCAAAAAACCCTACTAACTTTGAGCTAGAGTCACCAAATTCGGTAGGAGGATAGCAATTGACATATATAATTCGTAACGTGTTTAAGCTTTTATATGAAGATAACCTGCTGTTGTTTTGCATGTACTGCGGCCGCCGTTGGTGCAGCTGCCTTATGGCTGCTGCTGAGGCTTCGGCCGACGCTGCCGCAATTTTTTATTATACTGCCACATCAATTTAGTAATAGAATGAATACCAACGGCGACACTTGCATGCTGGCTGGCTTACGGCTGGCTAAAAAACAAATAACCAGGCAAGAGCAACCAATAAAAAATAAACAATTGTATGTGCACCCGAACAATAGCGACACCAATACAAAAGTTGCACAAATGACGGCACAAATCACTTGATTGATTGACAAGCATGCCTAGCAAGAAATTTATGTATGAAACACTGCCATACAAATATATACCGTTCTTGGTTGTCGTACGATAGACGACGATCGCAAGGATAAGTAAAAAAAAAAAACTTCTGCACATGCTATTCGCACCCGAGCGAAGGCAAAACCAATAGAAGTTCTAAAGTGCTGAAAAATTAAATCAAAAAGTCCAAAAAGCTCCTGTTATCAATTGCACACTCTAAAATATTATAACGTATGTGGTTGAGGTCATCATTTGTAAAGCTTCTGGTCTAAAATATAAAGCTTAGCCAAGCCACGAATCATTCGTTTCAGCTTCTTTCCACAGTCTTGCAATCCAAGGTAAACTTCCCAAGCCTTGACAAAAAGCTTAATTCAAATAATTCACTATGATTTAAAACTCAGCTAGGATTTTAGTTCAGACTTAAAGTTATGCAACAACCGAAAAGCTTGCTTATCTGTTAAGCTTTTTATTAGCAAAAAGACGATGCTATAAAATGGCGCTCTATGAGTTGAATCTTTGCTTCGGAGCGCCGAAAAAGGCAATTATATGAGCTTTTACTTTTTCACAAGAGCAATCTAAATTAATAATATTAACTGATGTAAAAAAATAGCCGTTAAAATTTGTATATGAATTTTTCATTTATTTTTTCTAGCTCCACTAAACAAAATATTATCAAGTGGTTGGCCCAAAGTCATTAGAATTTCCTCGCAGGCATCTTAAATTCAAACAAATAAATGTTTTAACACATTTGGTAACTCAACTGCACGCTAAAAATAATTATGTTAATAGCTGCTGACTATTATGAAACTCATTGCAGTGTTTTTATGGAAATAGTTGATGTTAAAGTTTTTGCAGCGCACAAAAGAACCAAAGCAAAGAATTTTCTTTTGCTGTTTAAATTTCTTTATGCACTTCTCGCACTTGGAATTTATAGAAATAACTTTCTACAAGAAACTTCCAACCAACAAAAAAAGGGATCAGAAAGAACTCATTGGCTACTACTGTCTCAGACTGGTCTTACAATAACATATTGAGAAAGTAGGTAATTCTACTAATGCGACGATGGCAATTAGAGTTGGCCATATAATGCGACGTTGCTCTTAATTACGCCAATAGCAAATTGGTATATCTGTGCTTCTAATTCTATCTGAATTCGCAATTTGAGCTGACCAGCTAAACATACAAAAAGCCTCTGACTGGACAAGAAGCTGGAATTCATGAGCCGCCATAGGCACATCCATAACAATTGGTATTGATTACATGAAACACCAAAAATGTGACTCGCACTCAAACAACAACGCAGGCAATAAAAAGTACTAACATTAATATGCGACTGAAAAATGACCGGTACATAATTTTATAAGGATATCTTATAAATTGCAAATATATGGCCAGCAAGCGAATTATAAGATCTACTTATGTAAATTAACAGCGACTTTAATAGAGACAGTTAAGTTATTTTGTAATATAACAACAAACTTAATCATTTGTTTATTTCAGGTGCTTATTTTGTAAGCTTCTCAAATTTGATGAAAATTTTTCAAACATCAACCATTAAATTATTTTGTTAAATCTAAAATATTTAAATACATTTTTCTGTAAAGTCAATGAATTTTAATTTTTGTTTAACTTTTTATCATTTATATATTCATTCATATGAGCAATTAATTATAGTTTAAGTTCTTTCTGGTGATTTTAACAGTATTAAAAAGACCACTCCCCCAGGTCATGCCCATACTGCAACCAAAACATCTCAGTAGAACACATACTTGCCAACTGCAACTCCCTTAAAACACAGAGACAAGCAATATTCAAAAACACCAACCCACTACAATATCTCTCCAACTCCACCCCATCAAACATGTCAAAAATCCTACAATACCTCAAAAACACTAACCTGTACTTTAACATATAAAACAATAAAACGTCATAAATTACACTTATCAGACAACCACAACTAATAAACCATGTAAATATGTAAATATGTATATACTAAGACTTAGACCGAGCTGAAGGCCATAGCCAAAAAAAACAAACGCTAGCACATAATTTTTAATTATAAACTAGCTCTAAATAATAATAATAATAATAAAAAGAGGTGTTTAAAATGGTTGCAGTTACAAAAGTCAGCGCCGAACAGCGTTTTATGGCGGCAGCCATAAGCGGAATTTTTGCACTAATTCTGTTGCAGTTCCTACAACAATGGAAACACGCTAGTAATGTGCGTGTCCTGCGTATTAAGGACGAACAGTCTGCTTCTGCACCGCCTTCCCTTTTTTATATCGCCCATCCAATATGTTTGTATTTGTGTTGTTCAATTAAGCCCCATTTCATATTTCAAGACGCTTTACCAGCTGCAACCCTTAGATCATATTTTCTGGCTGCAGTTGCAGTTTTTCCTTCTTATTTATTCTGGTTCTTCTTGTTGATGACCAGCGATTAGAAATTGAATTGTCGGGATGCTCTTCAACATTTTATGTGATTCCCGTCTTCATTTATGTTTATTACAAATTAATGTTTGCAATTTGAATCAATTGACAGTCGAATGCAAGTTTACACAAGAAAGAAAGGCGCTCCAATAATTTCTAACTTATATTTGGTTAAGTGCCAACGCAAGTGCACATAACACAAATAATCGATGTATTCGATGAAGACACATCAAGGGGGGCGTGCCAGCAATTTTGAATAACGAAATAAAAGTTTTAAGCGCCACAATAAAAGCAAAAGAATGTGCGAAGTGTAGAGTATAGTGACTGAAAAAAACAAAAATACTAAAATTCAATTGAACTGCAACGAGACAGGCACTCAGTCTTTCAGCCAGAGAGAAAGAGTGAGAGTGATGGTCTGTGCGGCAGTCATTTACTCAGTGTGGCAGCCAACACTTTGTGCAATCATTAGCAAAGGAAAGCGGGGGAGGAAGAAATGCTTTGTACATGAAGCGCACTCGATAAATGCGTTTAAGCAGAAACGCCAATAAGTTAGCGTCCTGTTGGCATATCCTTGTGCATGCTGTCGTCTGCACTAATGTGCGGCTCATTAGACTAAGTTGACCACACACACCCGTGACCTCAAAAGGCACGCCCCCCTGTCTGTAAGTCAGCTGCTCAATCGCATCGTGTAATCGTTTTAAAAGGATTCAAGGGACTAACTATCAAAGCGCCGATGCACTGACTCATTCATGCGTCTGTCCTGCACAAGTGACCAATTCCCAATCTGCCAGTCTGCTGTCGCGTGTCTGTTGTCGCCTTGTTGCCAGTCGCAGCCTCTTTTCCTCCAATTAGCCAAATGCTATTCCGCTCTAATTGCTTCCCATGTGCCGCGCCCAAAATGACAATGGTCCTAACCGGTAAAATAACCTCACTCATATTAATAAAAAAAAAAAACAAGTAAGAAGGCTCTAGTCGGGAGAGCCTGAACCCAGTTGCAATGAATATATTTAATTTATAAAAGACTTTGGTTTGCGTTCATATGTATCAATTTATTTTCTTACATGGTTATATTTCTTAGTAACCTTCTAATATTAACAAATAATCGCTTCGTTTATTTTACATTCAGAACATTTTATTTATTTACATATGTATATGCATGAATTAACTCTAATCTAAGAAAATATGTACAAATTTAATTTTCACCATCCTGAATACTTAAAGTAATTCCATTGTGGTAACTGTAAACAGTCTCATAGGTCGTGGCACTTATTTCCAGAGATGAAATATTTGAAAAGGCCCAATCGATGTGAGAGTTACAATTGGTAGTGGACGTTTTCAAATCGAGCAAGCACCTAAATCCTTTCCCTAGCAGTTCGTTATAAATAGGTCCACATCTGTCGAATTTCATCAAACATAAATTAAAATCACCCAATATTAAACAATTGTTACTCAAAAACGTATACTGCTGAAATAAATCTTCAAATTGAGTTTTAAATGTTGGCAAAGGATAGTTAGGACTTTTATAAATAAAAACAAACCCAATAGATTTATATTGGAAAATACCATACTCGAAAACGGCTGACCTAAATATGTTTCTACCGCTAAAACCATGGTTGAATTATACATGGTTAAGTCGTGAGAGCATGCTCGCTCAATTTTTAGGAGCCTGTTGTTAGTCGCAAAGCAGCTGTCAACGTGATAAGTTGTGAGTGCGGACGAATTTTTCGTGGAATTTTAAGGTTACGTTACTTTTTTAGAACTATGTTTATAAGTTTTATACGTTTATACATGTTTCATGTCATTTTATTTCATTTACATAATCAGTTTAAAAATTTAAATTACACATGTAGCCAAAAACACACAACGCTCTGAAATTAGAACCTCTGTTGAAAAATGTAAACAAAATCACACATCGTTCTATCTCGTTTTTGCACACTAAAACAAGACGATGAAGCAATATCGAAGCAGCAACTATGCTATCTCTCTTGCACTCGCATGGTCTTATCAACAGGCTCCTTCTGCCGCGCATGACTTAACCTTGTATAATTCAACCATGGCTAAAACAATGAGTAACATTGTTAATTATTTCATTCCTAACGTAAACGTCGATTCCTCTCTTAGATCGCACTGCCTTAGGCACTATCTCACAATCCAGACGGACAACAATAGTAAACCCAGGGAAATCGATATTTTCGTTAGCGTACGATGAGGCTTCAACGAAACAAAGAACAGACGACTGCAGCATTAATCCATCTGCTCGAACATCTTCAATGTGGCAATGCAGGCTTTCTGTATTATGGGAAAAAATATTTAAGGCGGAACTAAATGATTGAAATGTGTTTTAAGAATTTTTTCAGTCCGCAATAAGTGCAATTGATTTTGAACCTTATCGTCATTTTTGGGAGGTTTGGGAGATGCAAAGTCTCCAATAATAAATAAGCCCGATGCTGTTGTTGCTCTACAACAAGCTACGTTCGGGGGAAAGTGTAAACCACCATTTTGCTGTATGTAGCACCTTGGCTTTTATGTATAGTATAGTATATATACCTGCTGCTGGTAAAACTGGAAATTGCCTACGGTCAATATAAATTTGCTCGTTTCTTTTATATTGAAAGCTTTTAACTATTTTTTTGATCGGAAGTCAAGAGCAAGTACTCCTACACTTTCCTCTAAAAATTTCATTCATAAAGTACTTGGGGAATTTGGAATAGAATTATCGAAATCTAGTTGCATTAAAATGCCTGTTGCCCCATTAACGAGCCCATCCTCAGTATCTATATTGACCGTTATCATATATTTGGCAGTCGTTTTTAAAAGAAGTGACATGCACAACCCCTGTGTCTCGGATGGTCTGAAGCTACGAACTGCCTCTATTTTTCTGTCCCTACTCGCGGAATTTAAATGAGTAGCTTTTATGTCAGTTAAGGTAGAAAAAAATTGGTCAGTCCGTATAGAATTTAGTTTTGTAATGTTGAATAAATCTGTTGCCGCATTTGTACTGAAAAGATGAATTGCATCATCGGGCACGTCCGCGAATACAAAAATACTAATGAATGTCTTGCTCTAACTACAGAGAGCGATCGTTAGCTTCCACATGTCCACGAATTCCACATGTTCCACTTTATCCACTAAGGTAGTCAGCCTAAAACTTAGCTCGCCTTGAAAACGCAGGAAGCTTATCGTCCGTTTATTTTTTCAATTAAAATTGATACACGCTATATTAAAGTTTAAATTGTGCTTATATAACGCACTGAACATCCGCAAAGTGTTTGTTACATTAAGGAT
>JAWNNU010001132.1:0-157500 GCA_035044585.1 Scaptomyza polygonia
AACGTTTCACGTATTGAAGCAGGTGTAGTTTTACTCAAATAGCATGGGTACGCGCTTGCAGCCGGCTTATGCTCGTCGCTGATAGGTGTGGGTTGTTTTCACGCTAGTGAGAGAGGTGCTCAGACAGTAATAAACAAATAATTCGCGTACCAAAGAGAGACGGACTGGGAGGGAGAAAGGAAGTTACAAAAATTATGTCAGCAAAAAAAAAGACTACCGAACAACAAACATTTATTTATTTTTTTTATTTTTATTGCACTTGCTCTGACGAAGCAATCGCCCACCCTACCATGATCCTTTAAGGCCGTCGTAAAATACAAGGATCCCTTGAAAAAAAAAAAAAACAAATGTTATCTCGACTAACCGCTTCCCTATAGTGCAGCATGGTTTTCCCTTAATTGATAAAAGTTTAGTTCATAGTAAAGAGTGACAGTTTATTAAAAATATGCATCATTAAATTCTAAAATTAACGCTATCATTATATAATTTATAATATATGCACGATTATTCCATTAGTTCGGTTCTTTATTATTTATCTGTGCAAAACTAAACTTCTTTTATTTATTTTATTTAGTTTTGTTTATATTTTTGAAAAGGCCGAAAAATATGCAAGGGAAGCGCGCATGTATATTAACAACAACATCAAAAGTTTAATGCGCTATCTTGCTCTATGAGAGCCATGAACGTAATGCGTTAACGAAAAACAAAAAAAAAATACTCATAAACTTACAAAACGCTCGGTCTTATCGTGCACCGGTCGCAGAAGGCGATTATAGTCATGAAAACAATAGATAATAATGTAAAGCTTTCACTCACTCATTTACTTGTCCCACGCTGAAAGATCTTTCATGTGTGTAAGTGGTGTTTGCTGAAATAAATATAATTAGGGCACAGAGGGCGAAATCTAGAGGGCGCTTTTCTTTGTTTTTCGTCTAAGTACGAACTTAAAAGCTTTTACTTATGATCACTAACGCGGGCATTTGCATAATCAGACTAATATACGGTTTATAATCTTATTTAAATATTAATGATTTAGTTTAGAACAATTAATTTTTCTCAGGTTTATATATATTGCTTATGGCATTTGCTTGTGGGGAGAATATCCAGAATGTATAGTTTTTAAACTTTAACTTTTTATTCATGTTTAATTCAGGTTGAACATCTCTTTGTCTTCATTAAATACATTTGGCATCTTCAGGCCACACAGCAAATTACACGAGCACTTATACTTATGTTCATATTATTCATTTAACTTTTTCTTTTCTATTCGCTTTTTTTGTCAGTACTGCATTGATGATTTTCTTATGCTTGCAATTTAGTTGGTTTAGGTGTACGTATGTATGTATTTATTTTGTTTGCAAGCAGGTGCAGTGGAAAATTTGCATTTTTGTATGGCAGCGGGTTGGTGTCTTGGGGCACTTCAGAAAGGTTATGATATGTTAACAGATGAGGTAACCGTAGGGGGCCAACGGGTAGGCAACTATGATCAAATAAATATGTTTTAGGGCAGATCCACACAACTAAAAGATCTCTTGATGATCACCGCAGATCTGCTCATAGCGTTGTGATGGCAGCAGCCACTCGTCTCAGCTTAGGCTCGCACCATGTGTTCGAAGTTTCTAACCCACTTGATCGAAAGCTTAGCTTTCTAGGTTATACACGCTTCACACGCCGGTCAAGTTTGCATTCCAAACTTGGTGCCGTCTCTGTCGCAAGGTATAAGAGAAAAATCTCTTTTAATATGAGCGCTGGTGGATTAACTTTCAACTTACCCAATGGGAGTTGGCACTGGCTGGGGGGTTGGTGGATCGCTTCTAACGACCACTGCTATGAGGCTAATGGTGCGTCTGACCCGGGTACTTAGACGAATTTCGCCAAGACGTTCAATGTATTATCCAAACTTCACTAGTAAGCTTCTTATTTGTTCGAATGGTTGGCTTTATTTTTAACTTTATTAAATTTTTTCTTTGTGCCTTTAACACGCTGAAAATGCTCGACTACAACTTTAATAGCCCAGTACTGTCGAACAAATAGATCGAGCTACATAGGTGCCGGAAATAGTATTGAGGCCAGGTTTCGGGTGACCAAATTTTTTTCTTCTCCGTTTTCCTATTTTTTTCTTAAATCGGGTATTGGCATAATTATCCCTGATAAAAAACCTGGCGATATCTGGAACCTTTAACCTTTTGTGAGTAGTTCGCCGCTAGATAGCGCTAGGACAAGCACAATCAGAATGCCCAGAAAATAAAAGTTATTTATTTATTCGTTTAAATTCTTTTTTTTTCAGTTTTCTTTTTTTGCTCTTTTTTTTATTTTAATTGTTACAAACTCCGCTTCACTTAACTTATTGTAGTTAGCTTAAACCGGGCCAAGTATATTGGGCCTACTACTTCAGTAATATACGTTTGGTATCTAGAATTGTCTATTTGACAGAAAAACATGTTGCATACTCTTAGGCTTTCGTTGTATTTCTTTCGACAAGCGGAATATTACACTCTCCCCGGCCAAAATCACACTTTGTGGTTGTTAAAAACCAAAGAGTGAAAACTGCTGGGAGTATAAGTGTGGTGGAGTTGCTTGCATGGATTACTGTTTTATATCTTTGGCATGGTATTTGCCAATGATTTTGCCTTGTAAGTCCTCAATTTCATAATAGCAATTCCCAAGCCTACGTTTAATTCTGGCTTTAACAAACTTGGGGGCCAGTTTAGCATTGTACGCTTGAGCAAAACAGCTTTGCTTGAAATTTAGTCGATAAATTTCTTGTCCTACTTGAAAATCTACCTCTCGACTTCTCAAGTTATATATTCGCTCATTGCGGTTGTATTGTTGTTGAATGCCTTTTTGGGCTTTTACCCGTAACAAGTCGAATGAGTCTTCCCTGTCGAATTTAATTGAGCGATCTTCCAGGAGATTAAGCTTGCGCAATAATTTGTAAGCTGCTCCATTGGTGACCATGTGCTGGCCGAACGCTAGTCTATACGGACTCGTATGTATCGCTGAATGCTTACTAGCGCGCAAAGCACAACTTATGTGGCTGACCTGCACATCCCAATTCGTTCGGTCTGCGTGAATATAAAATTTTTGATAGCAGCAATAGCGGATCGATTCACTCTTTCAGCGGCATTGCCTTGAGATGAATACAGCGCCGTATTAACGTATTCAATTTGGTATCAGTAGCTCATTAAATTTATGTGATTTGAATTGGCCGCCATTATCGGAAACAATCGTTTCAGGCACGCCAAAACAATGGAATAAGCCTTCTTCCATAAACCTAATAATTGCATCCGCGGTAAACTTTTTTACTGGCAGAAAAAATGGAAATTTTGAAAAATGGTCTAATACTACAAAAATTCCAATATTTCCTGCACGACTGCGAGGATAAGGACCCAAGAAATCAATGTATAGCCTTTGCAATAATCTTTGGCCCTATGTCGAAGCCCGTCATGGCGGCCTTAATGGCTGATTTGAATGCTTGGTGCATTTAAAAACAGAACAATTGTTAATAAACATTTTAACGTCTGCAACCATATTGGGCCAGAAAAGGTAACGACGTAAGCGTTCCAAAGTCTTATTTATGCCACCATGGGCGGACAATGGGTCTTCATGATGCTGCTTTATGACTTCAGTCACCATGCTGGTGGGAATCCACAACTTCCAACATAAATCATCAGTAAGTTGTTCACCAGTGGCGTGTTCGGCACGCCGATACACGTACTGATCCACAACTTTAACGTCTGCAATTTGAGAACTTTGCTCAGTTATTTTGGTTATAAGCTGCTGATAGTCTGGAGACTGAAAATGTTCTGACTTAAAATCAACTATACTTCCCAGGCTGAGTGCGGATATGGTTTCTGAATAGATACGCGATAACGCATCAGGAACCAAGTTATCTTTTCCTTTCTTGAAGCTAATTTTGAAATGAAATCCCTGTAATTTCAAGGCCCATCTAGCTAACCTGGAACTAAGGTCCGTTTGGGACATAAGCCATTTTAAGGACGCATGGTCAGTGATGATTGAAAATTCTTGACCCTCAACATATGGTCGGAATTTTTTTACGCACAAGATAGCTGCCAAGCACTCTTTTTCCGTCACGGAGTAACTTCGTTGGCATTGGTTCAGCTTACGGGACATGAATGCAATGGGCACGTCATTGTCCTGGTCATCTTTCTGCATTAAAACACCTCCTACGCCAGTGTGACTTGCATCGCAGTGGATGGAAAAGGGTGTTGTAAAATTGGGGCTGTGCAAAACAGGGGCTTTGCACAGTTCTTGCTTTAACAACTCGAACGCTGTCTGCGCCTCATCTGTCCAAGAGAACTTTTTTCGACACTTTAAAGTATCTGTGATGGGTGCAGCAATTCCAGCATAGTTTTGGATGCATTTATGGTACCACCCAGTAACTCCTAAAAATCTCCTAACTTGTCTAACTGATCGAAGGATGGGGAAGTTTCGGATTGCGGATATCTTTTCTGGCTCTGTTTGTATAGTTCCCTTTCCTATGACATGTCCTAGGTATTTCACCTCTTGTCTGCAGAATTTGCTTTTCTCAACATTTATAGTTAACCCTGCTTGAGATAAGTGAGTTGCCAATTCTGATAAGACTGTGATATGCCGATCAAAGTGTTCAGAAACTACCAACAAATCATCCAAATAAATAAAAATTTCATTCCTGAGATTTGCAGGAATTACTTTGTCCATTAGTTTTGACATGTTTTGAGGCGCGTTGGATAAGCCAAACGGCATGACTGTAAATTGGTACAAGGGCCTCCCAGGTACCGTGAATGCAGTTTTCTCGCGTGCAGCACTATCGAGTGGGATTTGCCAGTAGGCATCCTTAAGATCGATGCTTGAAATATACTCTGCTTTAGGCAATCGACTTAAAATACCATCGATAAGTGGCATGGGATAGGCATTTTTAACTGTCACTTCATTAACTTTACGAGTATCAATGCAAAGTCGCACCTTACCTGTCTTTCTAACTAATACAACTGGTGAAGACCATGGGCTATTGGACAGCTCTATAACCCCAAACTCCAACATTCGGTCTAGCTCCGTATACATTAGTTTCTCTACGGCTGGCGACACAGCATAATGTCGCTGCTTAATGGGCTTTGCGGCACCTACATCAATTTCATGAGACAAGAAATGTGTCTTCCCAAGGCCTTTTTTTGTAAACGATGGAAATTGCTGTAGTACTGTCTTTAACTGTTGCTTTTGATCTGGTGTTAGAATTATTTCAGGCTCGATGTTATTTAGGCCTGATACGGCTGGACTGTTCGTTTTATTTGCTATGAACAGTGGCAAAAGATCAAATGCGCTCCAAAAGTCTATTCCAAGGTACAAATCTTGATCTAGTCGGGGTACAATATAAAAAGTTAAAACTTTGGTACACTCGCGATACACAACATCGGTACTTATTTTCCCTATAATATTTTGTTGTTGGCCGTCAGCGGTGCGTACAGTAGATTTAACGACTTTAAACGGAAACTTGGTATCTATTAATTCGGTTGCAAGGCTGCCACCAATGCAACTGACTGATGCCCCAGTATCCATGAGTCCACTGAAAGTTCTGTCAAGGAGCTGAACTGACGCATAAGGACGCAAATCTTGCCTGTTGCCTACAACTGAGCTAATTAAAGCCTATTTTATCTTCGTACGCTGTAATTTACAATTTAACCAACGCTTTATGTTTCTATTTGTACTTTGAGTCGAGTCAGTGATCTTATTCGGATTGGAATTCGATAGAATATGTAAGGGAATAGCTGGGATTGTTGTCAAATCCGGTGAATCAACTCCCGCCTTATTCGGGGTTGAAGCTAATCGGTGTTCGTTACTTTCGAGGCTACTGGTTTGCGTGCACTGGTCGGTACACGCTTTTGCCCGTTTTTTTGAACACAATCTTGGCAAGAAGAGCGATATGTATCTGTTTCCCCCACCCGTAACAAAATATACTGCGATCGGCTGAGCAATCTTGGTAACGGTGTCCACTAACTCTGCAATTCCAACAAAGGAGCGAAATAGCTGCTATTTCGCCATCAAGCTCCTCGCCTTCATTATGAATTTCGTCAGATTGGACTACTTGTTCGACGATTTCGCTGACTAGTGGTCTAGGTCGAAACCGATTTGTCGGCAAGGTAGGTTTGGCCAAGACTTGTATGAACCGCTCTCGCTTTCGAACCACCTCGCGTAGCTGACCAACGCTATATATTGGCACAAACAGAATTTCGTGCTGAGTCTCTGGAAGAAGGTTTGCTCAAAGCACTTCTAACAAAGACAAATCTGACATAGGCTGCACTAATTTATCAGCTAAGGAAATCAGGGTTTCGTAAAACATGTCAAAAGATTCATTAGGCTTTTGTTTGCGCTGTGAAATAGCTGTGCGAATTTCCAAGTCAGTTGGGCCATCTTTAAACTGCGCTTGGATTGCGGCACTTAGGGCTCTCCACTCGATAGACTGAACGCTTTTGTGGTACCGCCAAAACCACTCACTGGCTCTACCCTCAAATAAATTACTCGCATGTTGGGCTAATATCTGAAAGTTTCCCTCCAATGTTTGGTATGTCAGTGCTTCGACTCGGTATAAAAAATCTTCAACACATAGCGTCGATTGCCCTGAAAATCGTAATTTCCAATTGGAAATGATTTGACTGATTTTATCTGCCCGCAGTTGAGACGAACTCGACGACATGTTCTGGGCTACCGATGGTGTTGGCTGCCCCGAGGCATATTCGACACCTTGTCGATTAGGCAGGCCTATAAAATCATCAAATGATTGATGATTGCTAGCTGGTGAGACTACAGTTGGCCTGCGCCCTGTGGTGTCAGTGCCTAAAACTGGTGTCTGCAGTCTTTGAAAACCTGCTTCTATGGCTTGAGAAATAACAGCCGTCTGCTGAAGCAAAACAGCTGACATCGCACTTAATAAAGCTTGTTGCAGCGAGTTTGCTTCTTGTTGCATACTGGGGGTGTCCGAATTATTGACCGGTGCGCTCGATGCCTGATTAGCAACTGCCGATGGAGCTGCACCTGTGTGCTGCAATGTCTCTCTAAGATTTGACATCATATTAGCCTGAGCAGAAGATGTTTCCTGCGAACCAGTATTATGCTGGACCGTGGGAGTATTCGAGGCAGTTTTGGACCTGGTCGCAATACCAGAAGAACCTGGTTGAGCGTCTGCCATTTCTTGGGCTAAGTTTAGCGTTGATATGCTTAACGCTGTTCGGCAAACTGGACAAATTTTCTTTGCACTCTGATTGGTGTTAAAACACGCGTGATGAAAAATATGGTTACACCTGGTTGTTAATAACTGATTTGGATGCTCCACTTCCTTGGTGCATACACAACAAATTATTTCCGGTTCAGAGGGCATTTCAAGTTGCAAATCGTGTACGATTTAAAATAAATACATAAATATTCTGAACTTTAAAAATTTGGTTATTATGTTTACATCAATTTTTTATAGTTTATATAAATTTATTTAAATGTTATTTTTATTTAATTGCCCAATTTATAATTTTGTTTTAGCTTGTTTTGTTTTTCTAATATTTATTTAATTAAATTAATTGCTGAATGGAGAAATTAATATATGTATATTCAGATATTTTTAATTGATTTTGAGTTTCATAGGTAATTTTGGGAAAACCATGCGTACACTACAGGTAAAAGACAGGGTATGTCTTTTGTTCTTGATTGGTAGCAAAAATAGAAAAGACAGAAAAAATTGAATTTATTTAAACATTTACAATGCGCGACAAGCAGTAGCTACTGCCACTTAACTTTTTTCAAGCTACATTGCAAAACGACATTAAAATTATTTTTGCATCCACTTGTGCTATATAAAAGCATAGCTTAACAGAGGTGCAAAAAAAAAAACAAATTGAAAAATTGAAATTAAACCTCTTGTGTGACTAACTAGCATCTACAAGTCTTTATTCTAACACAAGTATACTTGGCTGACTTAATTCTGTACAGGAAAGGAAGGTAGTGTTTCGACTCAGTGGATGGTCGTAGATCAACTCCACAGTTAAACCATTTTCCAGGCTAAGCTTCGGACTACCAAAGGTAATGACAAAAAGTGTTATTTTGATATTGGCAGTGTAAGCTAACGAGCCTACTACTTTTTTCCAGATATCCACACAATTGTTGTTGTTATGGTTGTAATTTCTAGATTTGCGATATCAGAGTTAATGTATTGAAACTCACTAATAGATCCAGCAGATCCTACCCCAAAACTAGGACAAATAAACGGGAGGGGATTTAAGCCTTGGATGTTGATGACTTATTCAAAATAATATATATTTATGTTTACTAGGAACCAATAGCATAACTTTGACCCTGAGGTTGGGCGTTAAATTATTTAATTTAAGCCCCAAAAGCGTAGCTTTGGCCCTGAAGTTGGGCGCCAATTTATTTAAACTGGCGATAAATTATTTAATTTAACCCCCAAAAGCGAAGCTTTGGCCCTGAAGTTGGGCGCCAATTTATTTAAACTGTAACGTTTCACGTATTGAAGCAGGTGTAGTTTTACTCAAATAGCATGGGTACGCGCTTGCAGCCGGCTTATGCTCGTCGCTGATAGGTGTGGGTTGTTTTCACGCTAGTGAGAGAGGTGCTCAGACAGTAATAAACAAATAATTCGCGTACCAAAGAGAGACGGACTGGGAGGGAGAAAGGAAGTTACAAAAATTATGTCAGCAAAAAAAAAGACTACCGAACAACAAACATTTATTTATTTTTTTTATTTTTATTGCACTTGCTCTGACGAAGCAATCGCCCACCCTACCATGATCCTTTAAGGCCGTCGTAAAATACAAGGATCCCTTGAAAAAAAAAAAAAACAAATGTTATCTCGACTAACCGCTTCCCTATAGTGCAGCATGGTTTTCCCTTAATTGATAAAAGTTTAGTTCATAGTAAAGAGTGACAGTTTATTAAAAATATGCATCATTAAATTCTAAAATTAACGCTATCATTATATAATTTATAATATATGCACGATTATTCCATTAGTTCGGTTCTTTATTATTTATCTGTGCAAAACTAAACTTCTTTTATTTATTTTATTTAGTTTTGTTTATATTTTTGAAAAGGCCGAAAAATATGCAAGGGAAGCGCGCATGTATATTAACAACAACATCAAAAGTTTAATGCGCTATCTTGCTCTATGAGAGCCATGAACGTAATGCGTTAACGAAAAACAAAAAAAAAATACTCATAAACTTACAAAACGCTCGGTCTTATCGTGCACCGGTCGCAGAAGGCGATTATAGTTATGAAAACAATAGATAATAATGTAAAGCTTTCACTCACTCATTTACTTGTCCCACGCTGAAAGATCTTTCATGTGTGTAAGTGGTGTTTGCTGAAATAAATATAATTAGGGCACAGAGGGCGAAATCTAGAGGGCGCTTTTCTTTGTTTTTCGTCTAAGTACGAACTTAAAAGCTTTTACTTATGATCACTAACGCGGGCATTTGCATAATCAGACTAATATAAGGTTTATAATCTTATTTAAATATTTATGATTTAGTTTAGAACAATTAATTTTTCTGAGGTTTATATATATTGCTTATGGCATTTGCTTGTGGGGAAAATATCCAGAATGTATAGTCTTTAAACTTTAACTTTTCATTCATGTTTAATTCAGGTTGAACATCTCGTTGTCTTCATTAAATACATTTGGCATCTTCAGACCACACAGCAAATTACACGAGCACTTATACTTATGTTCATATTATTCATTTAACTTTTTCTTTTCTATTCGCTTTTTTTTTTTGTCAGTACTGCATTGATGATTTTCTTATGCTTGCAATTTAGTTGGTTTAGGTGTACGTATGTATTTATTTTGTTTGCAAGCAGGTGCAGTGGAAAATTTGCATTTTTGTATGGCAGCGGGTTGGTGTCTTGGGGCAACTTCAGAAAGGTTATGATATGTTAACAGATGAGGTAACCGTAGGGGGCCAACGGGTGTGCAACTATGATCAAATAAATATGTTTTAGGGCAGATCCACACAACTAAAAGATCTCTTGATGATCACCGCAGATCTGCTCATAGCGTTGTGATGGGAGCAGCCACTCGTCTCAGCTTAGGCTCGCACCATGTGTTCGAAGTTTCTAACCCACTTGATCGAAAGCTTAGCTTTCTAGGTTATACACGCTTCACACGCCGGTCAAGTTTGCATTCCAAACTTGGTGCCGTCTCTGTCGCAAGGTATAAGAGAAAAATCTCTTTTAATATGAGCGCTGGTGGATTAACTTTCAACTTACCCAATGGGAGTTGGCACTGGCTGGGGGGTTGGTGGATCGCTTCTAACGACCACTGCTATGAGGCTAATGGTGCGTCTGACCCGGGTACTTAGACGAATTTCACCAAGACGTTCAATGTATTATCCAAACTTCACTAGTAAGCTTCTTATTTGTTCGAATGGTTGGCTTTATTTTTAACTTTATTAAATTTTTTCTTTGTGCCTTTAACACGCTGAAAATGCTCGACTACAACTTTAATAGTCCAGTACTGTCGAACAAATAGATCGAGCTAGGTGCCGGAAATAGCACTGAGGCCAGGTTTCGGGTGACCAAATTTTTTTTTTCTTCTTTTTTCCCTTTTTTTTTTCTATTGGCATAATTATCCCTGACAAAATACCTGGCGATATATAGAACCTTTAACCTTTTGCTGAGTTCGCCGCTAGATAGCGCTACGACAAGCACAATCAGAATGCCCAGAAAAAAATGTTATTTATTTATTCGTTTAAATTCTTTTTTTTTTATATTTTTTTTTTTTATTTTAATTGTTACCAACTCCGCTTCACTTAACTTATTGTAGTTAGCTTAAACCGGGCCAAGTACATTGGGCCTACTACTTCAGTAATATACTTGTTTGGTATCTAGAATTATCTATTTGGCAGAAAAAACATGTTGCATACTCTTAGGCTTTCGTTGTATTTCTTTCGACCAGTGGAATATTACAATGAGGACAATATTTAACTGGTTTTGACTTTGTCAATAAATGGAAAAATGCTTCCATTTTAACCATATAAAAAATTGTGACATCGTCAAAAAGTTTCTATTTAAGAATCCACCTTACAAAGTTCATGGCTTTACCTCGAAGAGTTCTTTCAAACAACGCCGCCTTTTCACCTCATTTATTATTGTTAATAATTGCAGATATTTATTGCATTCATAGATACCCTTCGGTATGTTGTACATTTTACTGTTGGTATCTAGAATAACTGCAGCAAGGTCACGTTCTATGTTGCGTTAAATATTTCGAGACCATTCACGTTTCATCAAAATTGAGTATGCTTATTTATTTATGCGACTCTTTTAATATGCAGCACTGTCATTTCATTGGAATCGAATGCCACACAAATGCAGACACACACACATACAGTCAGGATACCCACCACTAAAGATGGTTGCCAGAGTGGAAAGCACAGCCGTTACGCATAGGGCAGCTGTCGTTGTTGTTTTTGGGGGTAAATTTTACAAATAGACAGTCAGTAATATTACGAGCTAAATACAAAACATTTCCAAGTATTTATCAGCATTTGTTTTAAATACTCGGAATTTCTATGAAAATAGTTCAAAGTAATAAAATTGTTGAAATAATAAAAAATTGCTTTGCGGAAAAAACATTTTTAGTAAAAACAATCCAATTAAGTCTGCCATAAATTATAGCTCAACGACCTAGTTCGAATATGCAATTAAACAAAACTGAAGAGCATTTATATGAATACATTTTTGTTATGGATTTTATATATGTTGAACAAATAATTTCTAGAACAATAAATATGTTTTCCCCATGCATGTTATAGATTTTAATTTGTTGATACTACATTGGCAAGCACTGCAAATACGATTATTATTATTATTAAATTGCATTCGAAGCCAAAAGCTCGTCTAAACACAGCTCGGAGCGAATTCAAGGAGTATAAGTGCACTGGAGTGTGTACTTTAACTAGAACTCATGTTTGATGTGAATTACGTATACGTATGTAGTATGTGTACATAAGTATTAACCGAACATAGTACACGTAATGTGCATGTGTGTATGTATATATATGCCGATGCCAGTATGCCGATACCTCTATTCGGTTAGCAATACTTTTTATATATTCAGGGGCTTACGTCACGCCAAGTAACGCCTTTGGCGGGCTGCAGTTGAAATGTAAATCGAACAACCATTCAGCAAGGACAAAAGCAGAGGATGAGACGTAACGGGGAACAGAAGTAGAAGCGAGTGAGTTGCCTGCCAGCAATCAAGTGGAAAGCTCACAGCGTGTACATTTAGAAGACTGGGCTGTTTCGGGTCTTGGAGTGATTGGGGTTTGGGTTGCGCTAACTTGTCTTGGTTGGGTTTGACTTTGTGTTCGGGTTGGGCTATATTTAATTCATTGACGCTCTACTTCAACGTCAGTGTGCCCCCTGCACAGCATAGCAGCCACTTTCTAGGCAAGGCACGACAACGGCAACGACAACAAGAAGGACAACGACAACGTCGAGCTGTCTGCTAACTAAACTTGGGGCACAGTGGCGTTTTCTTGCAGGATTCTCTTTTACTGAACACAACTCTTGCCGTATTACGTATTTACATTTTTGATGGCTTCTTTGCTACGTTGCGGCTGGCAAATGTTTTTCTTTATAGACATTTTTTTTTTTGGGCTTTCATTCTTTTATTTTTGACTCGTCGTTTTCATTTTGAATGGGGTCTAGGAGGGTGAAGCAGAAGAAGCTCTGGCATTTCTGCCAGCACGTTGCCATCTCAATTAGTTGGCTGACAGGACAGCGAACGGAAATTGTTTGCTATTTGCATGGTAAATACGAAAACTGTTACCTTAATTGCAGGTCTGAGACATTGCTCTAACTGCAACAAGTGCACAGGATACACAAAACGCAATCAATATACTTATACATATATGTACATATATATGTATAAGAGGATTGCCATCTTGTGGTGCCGTTTTCATTGCCGGTGCCAACAAAAGTGCGATTGTGCAAACACGACACAAATACTTGCCTCGAAAAAAAAATAATAATAATAATAATAAAACTCGGCTATTATCGTGCAAAGGCATTTGAAAATTTTCCATAAATCTACTTGACTTGCAATGCAATATATAGATGTGTGTGTGTGTGTATGGTAAGCACCAATAAAAAAGCACGCGACACACAAACAAAGCAACGCCTCCAGCCCCGCCTCTTAACCCCATCAACTTGAGTATGCCTCTGAGCCTCGCACACTAACACACACACACACACAATAGCAATCGATGGGGCATGACAAAAGGAATTTGTAATGGTGCAATGACTTATGGCTTATGTTGCAGCGACAAATAAAATCCAATAAAATTGTATGACAGCAGTCGCCAAGGCCTAAAGAACAGCGCAACGAAAACACATTTGTCAAATAATCGACTTATGTATAGTACACATAAATATGTACAAGCATAAGTTCATACATATATAAATATTTAAAACATAATATACTGTAGATGAAGCTGAATTTGTCATCAACGAGTTGAGATATGGTTACATATGCCGAATTTGAAATCTGATGAGCAATCATGCTGAATTTAAGATTAAAGTCAAGTTGGCATTTGCATACCCAACTCCAACGGCGAACATCCTGGCAACAGGTTGGCAACGGATGCCGCTAACAAGCACAAGAATAAGATATAACAATTCAGAAGATGCTCATGTTCTACACAGTATTTAAGTGAACACCTTTAAGATTCTTGTTTTACTTCATGTGCTTGGGATAACGATAATGAAATGATAAGTTAATGGACGATTACCGTTAACAATTTTGTTGGCTTTATGGTTCAATGAAAAATATTTTTGATTCACATCTAACGCAACATTTGAACCTTAATTAAATTATTGCATTTAAAATAATTGCAACCTGTGCTAAGAGCCTTTTGTAAAATCATTCGGTCAGAATTTACCACAACTCCCATTTGAACTCTTTTGCGACCATTTTGTTGTTTGGCTGTTTAGCGTCAATTTTCATTGCCTATATATTTATAGGAAAAGGGTCTGTTTTCCTCATTCGAACGAGTACAATTACATTATTTACGACCTTGGCCGCATCAATTTTCAGACCAATTTTTAGCTCTCTAAAAACCATACTGCAGCAATAAATAATTGAAAAATGCCCTTTACACACTCACTTATATACAAGTATGTATGTACATCTATCCTGACATTTATGTTTGTAGTATATAGTCACATTTATAGCTATAATTGTCAGGTGAAGCAGCTCAGTTCCAGCAATTTCCGGCCACATTTTTTACCAGCAGCGCAGCGCATCGGAAAAAAATTAAATAAATTAATGCGGTGTACTTTGGCAACTTTGGCGATAAAAACTTCGACCAGCCATTTTTTATATATGGATAAAAATGCTGATGCTGTACAAAAAAAAAGAAAAAAAACACGCTTCTTCCATTAAGAGCTTAAACTATCAATCGGCAAAGCGGCTCAAAAGTTTACTCATAAAATGTTGCGGATTTGGCTGAAATTCAAAGCCAAACAACGAATTAAACTAGGGAGCCGTCAATAAGAAACGAAATAACAAACAGCTAAACAAGGTTGCCTCTTGATAGTTTATCCATAGATGAATACGTTGATACAAATGTCGAAAACATAAACAAATTAAAGATTAAAATAAAATTCGACAGCGATTTACACCAACTCAAGATTCCAGATTAATTTCTTGCTATAAATTTCAAACGGTTAATATCGATTCCAGTTTGATTTCCCGTGAAATGAAATTAATGTAGATAGGTAAAAAATAGGTTGCTGTCGTTGATTTGAAAGATTTCATTGCATGCCTTCCGTGCTGGATTCATTTCGTGTTTGTTCTAAATTCGAAATACGCCCATCCCTGGTCACCTCAATTAACTGTGCCAGTGAAAGTTTATCAAATCCAAATCAACCACAGTTTCGAAAATTTCATTTGCGTGTTTAATGTTGTCTGTATATATGTATTTCTTGGAGGCATTTTGTATAATTAGCTTAATTAGTAGATGCGTTGAAAAAAGAGAATTTGAATTAAGTAATTATTTAGTTTGTCATCGATTTATAAGTGAATCCAAAACAAATCTTCAAATGGCACGTGAAATGCAGACAAATCAATGTATTTGTTAAAGATACAGCCGGATATATGTATGTATGTAGGCATAAATCGTGCATAGATACGCTAGTCATTGAAATACGTGACCATTTGCACTGGGGAGCATAACGAAGAGAGCATAATAATGTCAAGTGTACGGTATCCATGGAGCTGTGGAGCTGTGTCATGCAAATTGAAAATGTCAAATGCAAACAGTCAAACACAGAGACAGTTAGACAGTCAGATAGACGAAAAGAGAGGGAGAGACGGGAGAGACTGGCAGGGCAAACAATCAGGAGAGTTGAACTGGCAGATGGCTGTCAAATACACAAAAACCCACTCGGCACAGGATTGACTCATATATAGAGACGCATAGACAAATGACAACCGCATCGGAACGTACATATATCTACATACATATATGTATATAGGTATATACATGTGTATATATATAAGCATCTACATATAAACTACAATTTGAAGGTCAATTGGGAATTAGGTACTGTGGGCAGACGCACGTAGCCAACTGCAGGAGCATCCAGCAATCAAGGACATGAAAGTGCCAAGTACGCGATGCCCAGCCATATATATATATGTACATAGTGTTTGTTTGTGGGCGTATGTTGTGTGGGTGTTCGTGCGTTATTTAAACTGTAAATATTGTCCGAGCACACACACGCACATATACTGTGTACACACATATACTTTGTGTGTGTGTGTGTGTGTGTGTTTGAGCTACAAATTCTGAAACTTCATGCAATTAAAAGGCAATTTCCCATTTCCGGGTGCGGATTGTGTGACTTCGGGCGATTACTTTAAAAACTTGCCAGAAGCGTTAAGGCCATGCCAGTAGTCAAGAATGTTATACCCTGTCCATAACAAAGAAATTTTTAAGTTTATTCAATACATGTAAGCTCAGAATATTTTTCATAGAGTTGTTCGGATTCTCTCTAAAATTTTATTTATTTATAGCAAAATCCAAAGTGTACTATATTATAGCGACAACACGGTATATTTAACTAGCAGGATGCTTCATTCTTGAATGCTACCAGCTTAAAAGCTTGCGCTTTAATTTGTGTTGCATATTTTTGAGATATGGCTATCTGAAACCAGAGTTTTTTGGCTTAAAAATCAAACTCTTGAACTTTTTTAGGTTGATATGTTTTTACGCCCTTCGACTAAACACACCACAATAAAGTGTGATGGCCAATCCAGTTATATCATACACCTTTAATTAATATGTTGACCGATATTCGAAAAGCAACAAAACCAATGTTATTACAATTCCAAAATCATTTGTTATGCATTATTTTATTTGAATTTTCTCTTCAAAAAACTTAAATACCTCAAACCAAACAATCTATAGAGTATTTACATTATTTTTGCTCAGTTCGGTGTGGGCACTTTATTTGTTTAGGACCATGTCCTAGCTAAGCTTAAGAGAAAGCCATCGCGTGGCCTCCTTTGTGGTTTGTGCTACTAAGTGAAAATATTTAGTTTTGGCTGCAAATGAAAGCCAGTTGAACGTTTCAATTTGTGAAGACTGAAAAGCATTCATGTGCAATGTGTTTTGTTGTCAGTTCTAACTGTGTGTGTGTGTGTGTCTTTTGGTCAACAGAAAGACGCAAAGACATACAAAGAACTTTTACTTTTAACGTAAGGACGCATAAATCTGATCAGGTTGTAGGTGGTCAATGCAAGGTGGTCATTTATATAGTTTTGCTGCATAGCTGTAAATTCAATTGAGAGTAAATTTTATTACCTTGCCACTTTCGATTTATTGTATTGCCATTGCTCCAACAATTATTGCACGCCTTGGCCAAGTGTATTGAACAATTTATGATTGGCGTATTTCCTAAGGGATTGTCATACAAGTAAGTAATAAATATATAAGCTTTATCCATATGAATGTTGGTATGCGGGGTTGTTTTTTCTTTCTTCTTCTGTTCTATTGCCTTTTACGAGTATTGCAAATAGAAGTATTTCATCTTTTCCGCATTGCTCGAATACCTTTTATCCGCTTTTGTCTTTTACCAAAATGGAATTTCTATGGCATTTCTTTGTTTGGCCTGCCCTCAGTTTCATTTCATTGTACCCGATGAGGTTTATTTAAGTATCCTGTTTATTAGAGAAGCACACTAGGGAAACGGCCACACCAGCTTACACGCAGTAGGTTTGTTAAAGTTCTTCCTTGGACTTGGGCAAAGGCAAGAAAAAACTTGAAAACATGCCACATACATTTAAATTAAGTTGGTATTTTTTTTTTTTTGCTTTTCTTATTAAATATTTACATAGATGGTGTTTAACAACAACAAGAACAAAACTTTGGCCTACACTCCAATTGAAAGAACGCGCCACAAAGTAGCAGCAACTTAAAAGTTGTTTGTTTTACTTTGCTTTGGTTTATCCAAGCCTCTTGGCTCTTACCCTTCTTTTGGAGGGTGCAAGCTACTTACTTGGCATTAATATAAACTAAAGCAGCGAAACAACTTTGGGCCTTGTTTCGAAATGAAAACACTTTGCCATTTGAAGAGAGAAAAAAAGGGAGCAAGTCGCCCCTTTTTGCGCTCTCTTCAACAGCAAATTCGGAGTTGGCCCAGCTGACTCCGAATTTGGCCTGAGTTCCAGTTAGCCCACAAGTGGTTGACAGGTAGCTGAGACTGGGGCAGGTGAGAGCCAAAACTGCATGCCACTGCAGCTTGCCACATATTGCAATTGAAGCAAACGAAGCATCATAAAAATAATGTTGTTTTCACGTATACGACACGTATTCAATAATACTACATATGTATTGTGAGTGAACAAATAATTAATGAACCCCAGCGAGCTTTTCCCTGCAATTATTAAAGCTAGTTTTTGGTGTCGAATACAAAAAGCTACTAGTACACAAACATACACAAGCTTCTACCATAATTAAAGCAGTCATACCCTTCTTTACAGTTAACAAAATCAATATACAATTACTAAGAATGTTGTGACTGTAATGTGATTAAATTTGTTCGAAGCTCGAAGGAAAAATGTTTGATGTTTTGAAGAACTTGAGAGTTTATTTTAAAGATTACTTTAAAATTGATTCTATTATACAACTTCAACTCACCTTTTTATACCCTGAACCCATAAAATGGGTAAATCAGGGTATAATGGTTTTGTGCAAAAGTATGTAACAGGCAGAAGGAAGCATCTCAGACCCCATAAAGTAAATATATTTTTGATCAGTATCAATAGCAGAGTCGATATGGCCATGTCCGTCTGTCCGTCCGTCTGTCCGTCTGTATGAACGCGTAGATCTCAGAGACTACAAGAGCTAGAGACTTCAGATTTTGAATATAAGTTCTCCTATACCATAAGCAGAACAAGTTTGCTTCAAATTATCGATAACTACTCTGGTTTTCGATAAACACTTGGAATCGATAACAAAAAAATTACGAATTTGGAAAATGTAAAAATGGGGGTTGGTGTAATGAGTAACGATAGAACTTTCCTCAAAATTTCGTTTAGAAACACCAGAGATATCGTAAAGTTAAGTCAGTTATGAGTTTTGTTTAAAGTGATCATTATTTGAAGCATACTTTTAGGACACAAGGACTGCAACTGGGTTCAGGGTATCTTCTGGTCGGGCTATCCCGACTAGAGCCTTCTTACTTGTTTTGTAGTCAATTTAAGGTTAGTTCATAAGGATGCCGAAGCACAGAAAGGGTCCAATTAGACACAACTTGATAACAACTTTGTACAAAAAAAAAAGGTTAAAGGGAAAAGCGAGCAAAATTCCAAATAAGTTGAAAGAAGTATTTAATTTTTTTTTAATGTAATCAAAGGACATCATTATTTTATTTGCAAATTCAATGTGCTTTTAATGAGTCTTAAAATAGCCTGATAAGTTTCATGAACTTGAGCATTTAAACTCAAGAGCAGGTCAACTTTGCAGCAAGGTGAAAGTAAAAGTGGAAAGTGCGAGGCACACAAATCGATTTGCGTTGCATGATTAAAATCCCAAACATTTGCTTTCGTAACGGATGTGCGGTTGACAAATGCTTAACAAACTTAACCCCAATCATAAACTTAAACGTCAGACAAAACCCACACAGACGCACACTTTTATGGCCTGTCTCGAATGGCAGCAAACAATGAAAACAGATTATGCGGAGGCGGGGCTGAGAGAGAGAGATGAATCCGCTTTTGTTTATCTACTTTAAACTAACATCAGGCACTTTTGCTATCTAATCCTGACCAACCCGACAGATACTTAATGTCATCAGTGCCACTCGCTGGCATTTTGAGCGACGACAAAAGCACAGACAACGACTTGGAAGCTGACGGTGACGGTGACGGTGACGATGACGATGACGATGACGGGAATAAGGACGCGAAAGAGGCTTTAAAGTGCACAACGCTGAAGGGCTCGTCGGTTGGTAATGGCTCGATTGAAATGATCCTAGTATATGAAGTTGTTCTCTTACTCTATGCGGCTGTAAATTGAATAATCGTTCGCGCTTGGTCGCATTTTAAAGGACCTTTTAAAAAGTTTCATTCTGTTTGCTTTGTGTTCATTGGGCAAGCACACCCACAAAAACAGAAACATAAATGTGGCAAATATCGATCTGACCCGCATAGATGATGCTAGACAAAAATACAATTTCTTGCTGTTAAAACTTTTTGCTTTTGCTCCCTTTTGGCCCTAAATAAAAAACAAAATATATATTTATGAACGTGACAGCTTCAAAGATGTATGTTTTGTATTCGAGATAAGCTTTGACAGGCGATCAAAATTGATTTTGAAAATACACATTTATTATTATAAAAGCACTTAAGAAAGGAATTGAGCTCTTGATTGTTTTGGCCTCTCAACTGGGAAAACTTGGCCCTTTTTGTGCTGTTGTTGCTAAGTCGCAGTTCAAGTTCAATTTAATTATATTTGTATTTTGTCATTTGTTGGACATTTATAAGATTTGTTTTTTTTGTATAGGTGTGTTTGTTGCTAAACTTTTATCCAATTCAAAATGAATGACTGACCCCTCCAAAGCCCAAAAAACTTGAGGTGAACCAAAAACAAAGCTTTTAAAGTCTTAACAAGTTTATAAACTTCGCCAACAGGCAACCAAAAATTTTAGCAATTGATTAAACAACTGTTTGCTGGAGCGTTTTAACAAACTGAACTTAAGTAAATTAATTACAACAGATTGTAAATGGAAACAAAGACAATAAATACTCAGAAGCCGGTAATGATACGTTTTATTGGAGGTCAGAAACCGCAACGCCTTGACCTTGATTGGCATATTACAGACGGGTTAAGTGTCGACGATTACATTACACAGCAGCTAGAAAAACTTGTTAGGGTTTACTTACAAGTTTGACTTTCACCTTAGTTGGGCAAACTTCTTTGCTCACATTCCAACTCCCAAGTTAGCCACGCATCGATATTCTATAATTGCGTATGTCTTAGCCAAGCACTCAGGCTATGTTCATTCAGGCACCAATCAAATGACAAAGGAGACACGTATATTAAAGTTTTATTTGATTCATTCTCACAGTTTCTGACACCATAGTAGCCAGCTCTTATCCTGTTTGGCCGGCAGCATGTAGACCAAAATGTGGCCCACACAAACCAACATGAATTAATCTCCCAGCAAAGTTTCACACACACACACATGCACAAGAAATACTTATGGCATGGCGTTTTATGCAAAAATCAAGCGAGAACCGTTAGAAGAGTTTACAAATTTTGAAAATGAATTAAGAACGTCAAAATGAACAATTTAATCATATGAAAATACAACAGTAAAAAGTATTCTACCAGAGCCCCAGGTCATTCGGAGTTTAGCTCACTGGCAAAACGAGCTGCGCCTTGGTTTCAACAGAAAACTTCAGGAAAGGAGTTTAAGCTTTAAGCGCGTTTTTCTCGAAAGGACATTTAAAATTTGGTCTATATCAAATTATACAGCTTAGGCCAATTTAAGGGTAAGTTTGTATTTTTGACCTCACCACCAGAGTCATAAATGAATTAAATGAATTGAAAAAAATCTTTATATAGGTTTACTAATCTACTAAATCTACTAAAAAAAGCTAATCCTTTTTTTCCGAAATCTTTATAAGCCTGACGACTTAAGGACGAGCTATCAGGTCTTTTCAGAGTTTTTTTTAACGAGTTTATTCTGACTGTTTTTTAAAAATTATATTATAACGTTAATAAAATAATTAAATATCTTTTACAGTCTACAATGTTCGAAAAATAATCAGATAACTTTCTTATTTTTGTTAATCTTTGTAAGGAAAATAAAGTTATTAAGCACAAACTTATTTTTTTGTCTAAGCTCCAAAAATACCTTAACTTCTTTGCCAATTAACTATCAATATATTTTAAATAAAAATTGTTAAATGAATTATACTTCTCAAGCTATCCTCGTTCTCAATCCTCTGTCTCAGCGAACATTTATATTTGGCAACGACGACACAGCAAATTTAATTTCAAGAATAGTTGCAATAGCCAAACAAACGTGATATATCCTAAGGTGATATACAGTAAACTTCATATGCACATGTCGAAATGTTATTTTCAATAAATCCTTGAAGGTTCTCTCAACTGTGAGATTCGATGTTTGTTGTGTGTCCAGTGTGTGTAGAAAGTGTCCTGCACGAGCATTTTCAATTTGGATTTAACTTGGACGTCTTCAAGTTAGCTGCTTTGTAATTTTTATGTGGCCATAAATTCTTGGCACGAGCAACTCATCTCCAGCTATAGCTGCTTCCGGGCAACATGTAATTGCATGCGATGCGCTACGAGAATGGTTTATAAATGAATGCCAATGTGTCTACATCACTCGCTATCACTACCAAGCCACCAACCCACCCAGCCAGCCACCCGCGAACTCTGCTTGAAAAGTGCAGTGATGGAAAATTGATGTCTGGCCTTCCGTTGAATAAGTAAGACATTTTCACAGTTGAGCGCTGAGTGCAGCAATAAAATATACATTTGTCGTTTTCCAATTTGTGTAATTTGTTGTTGTTTATTTGTTTATAACTACATCAATAAATTATGTATCCGTGTTATTCATACTTTTCAATACTCTTTGAAAACGGAAATTTGTTTGATATTAAGGAATTGCGTGCTGCATTCTTCCTTTTTTGTTAATTTCGGGAACAATATGTTGAAACTCCTAAGCATAATTTAACTTTTCTAAGGGTTCGGTTTCATATTTAATATTTTTGTTTTTAGTTTTATCGTAAAGCTATAAGTTGTTAAGTATGTTTGTATGCATTGAATAGCCCTCAAATCTGAAAACTACATAGTTCATTGATAGTTTGTGTTCAAAGAGTATTTGTTGTTGGTTGTTTTCTAATTTTTTCAAACTTCGGCCTGCCGAATACAAGAGAACTGTTGTTTGCTCGTTTCTATATATGTATATATATATATATATATATATATATGTATAAGTATATAGCGTATGCTGTTTAAGGTATTTAACTTTCATAGTTCGTAGGGCACTAAAACTTCCTAATCGGTTTCATAAACTTTCGCGTTTATTTTGTTGTTGGTGTTTGTCTAGAAGAATCAATCGTAAATGTCTATGCTTGATATCGTTTAGCTAACGCTTAATGCTTTTGGGACATATACATTTCCAATTAAGTATTGATTAAGTTGTACATACTCATCATGTGTGTTTGTTTGTGTGTGTGTGTGTTTAATTTTAGATTTTAATTGCTATTGTGTTGTGTTATTGTGCTGTGTGTATATTGGTTGTGCAGAGAATCGAATTAATAAGGCCACTTATCATAGTAAATAGTCGGTAACTAATGCACACACACTATTGCGAGTATGTTGCATGTATTTGAATATACTACTTATGTTTGTCTGTATTTGTTTATGTATGAATAATAATGCCATCAATTTTGTTAAGCGCTGCTTCGTCTGCTTCGTTTTCAAGTGGCCTTTTCTTTATATATTTTTTCATATTTTAGTGTTGTGAAATTTTGCGGAGGTGCCTTCTAACGAATTTGTTCGTGTTGTTATTGGTGTTGTTCATTACTTTCTTTAAATACTACAAGAATTTTTTTTGTAATTTTAATTTTATAGCACTTAACTTAATTGCAATTAATCTTGCTTGCTCAATTAATTAATTTTATCGTGAACATAGGTTTGATATTCTAAATTTTTGTTAAGCTTAATTTTTTATTTGCTACAAAATATTTTCATCTTTGTTACATTTTTAAAGGCTTTTTTTCATAATTTTGTATGTTTTCGGTTTTGCTTTTTTCTCTCTCTATTAGATTTTAAGTTGGTAGTGCATATGGCTTAGCTCAAAGAATTATTGTAGTTAACCTTGTGATAATTGTTATTGCTGTTGTTACTAAATCGACTAAATCGATTAACTACGCTCATTATTGTTATGTTCAGCTCAAGAATACTTTTAATGTATGTTTGTTATATGCATTATCATGTATGTATGTTTGCAATGGGTCACATGCAGTCTCTGCCACAGTTCGCCGTCCATATATATATATTTTAACTATGTATATACTAGCGTATACGCTTAATATGTGTATGCGCGTATCAATTTTCTGTTTCGTTTTGCCTCCTTGGCACTAAATGTACAGTAACAAGTCCTATATGGTTTATATATGTATGTATGTATTGATTGATTGATTGGCTGTTTGTTAATAAACATTATTCATTCATGGTTGGTTGCTCGCAAAATATAAAAAACTCATCTTGGAGATCGTTTTAAACAATAATTGAGAAAAGTTTAGAATGGATAATAAAGCCTTGCAACAAAGTTCTGCTTACTCTATTTACAAAGCCCCAGAAAGTAAGCAAAACAAACAAATTTAAATACAAATTATATAATAGCTACAAAAATTATAATATTAATTAAATAGCACATAAGCGCACAAGTTTAGGAAAAAATTGTAATGCTTATATAATTTCATAAATTTATCAGGGGGAACAAATTGTCTAATCGGTGTAAAACACAAGGAAATAAATTAGGTGCATTTTTGCTTGTAACAACTATATCAGATTTCGCATTGATATTTGTTATTTTGGTGTGTGTGTGTGAGTGTTCATGTGTGTATGTGTGTATCTATGTGCCTGTGCAGAGCAGAGCGCGGTTTTTGCAGTTGTTTTTGTTTTAATGATTGCTAAAGTAAAAATTGTTGTTGCGTATATTGCCACGTGTGCGCCAACGGATACAGCTGAGCAGAGCGACACGTGCGGCACTCAACAATACCTGACCGTAGGCACAGCAGGCGCAAATGCGACGGACACGCTCGGCGAGTGTGCGCCGTCGGCAGCGACGAGGACGCCAACGGGGCAAGTCTTGCCGACGACGCCGCAGTTGACGTCACTTGCGGCGCTGGAAGACGCGTCGAAGTGCCTTGCGCCAAAAGAAGCGCTGAGATTTGGCTTTGCTCCGTTGCGGCATTGTTGACGTCGTCGGCGCTGTCAACGGCGCCGGTTCCTTCTCCTCCATAACAAAAGCTCGTTCAAAATCCTCCACACTATCCACATCGAAGCGCTGTGGATTTTGAACAGAGCTTGGTTGTGGCGAAGTCGCTGCTGAGGCTGTGGTCACATATGGCGCTACTTGATAGGGACGAGCGCGCAACGCAGCCATCGCCGATGCCGAGGTGGATGCTATTGATGATGAAATGGAGGCCAATGTGGCCACAGATGCCGTTGACTCTGCATACACACATGATTGTGTTTTTGTTGCTGATCTTGTTGTTGCTCCTATTGCTGTTATAACTGCTGATGCTACACCTGATTGAACTGCTCCTGATTTTGCTGCTGCTGCTGCTGCTCCTGCTGGCTGGCTGGCTCGCAGCCGACAACCAGGCAGCATCCTATCTTATCTAAGCCACGGATGCTCCAGACATTCCGCAGCTGTGGCTCGCTTCTGTGGATCAAATTCGAGCATCGGCCTTAAAAACGCTGCAAACGCCTCTGCCTCACGCTTGGACCACTCGTACTTCTCCATCAGCACTTCTTGCAAGCCCCACGGCTTTAAACCAGTAATGTTGCGCAACTCGCCATTACGATTGAACGTCTGCTGGGCATAAGTGCCCCGGAACACAATTTGACGTGGTATCGGTCCAAGCAGCTCGATTATATGCGCTATGTGATCTTCATCGCGGGTGTAGGTATCACCCGAATGCGGCTCAAACAGATAATCGCCGGTTGCCAACTCGAACACCATGCAGGCAGTGCTCCAGATGTCCGCAGAGGTGTCATAGCCAGCACCTAGGATGACCTCGAGCGAACGATATTGTCGCGTCTGTATGTCTTCAGTGAAATGGCGATCCACCCAACAAGCATTGCCTAAATCAGCTATTTTCACCTGCACATTGCATGCTTCCAAAGCTGGATCTCGCCTTTGGCCTCGATGCTTGGACAGTGGCGGCGGTGGTGGTGGTGGCAGTAATGGCTCCGAATACGGTCCACCATTGGCCGATGACGAGGAGTGCTCCATGGAGTTAATTGAGATTTTCGAATTGCTGTCCGAATTTAGCTTTGAATTCGAATTGTTGTTGTTCAGCTGCTTATTAGCCTGGTGCTTAATGGGCCGTAGAGGTTTCTTGTTGCCACCGATAGCACCATTTGATTGTCCCTTAGCTGTGATATTTGAAGAGTCGCCGGTGCTCGTGGAGTTCTCCAGCGTTGGCTGAGATTGTTGCTGACTGGGTTTATCTGCAAAAAGTTTAAATAAATAAATTCATTTTTAAAGAAAGGTTATTTGAATTTGCTTTTCAATTTCACTTACTCTTGTTCTTCTTTTTCTTCTTCTTTTTGGTTTTGTCAGTGCCTTCGGCTGGATTTTGGATAGCATCGCCAGCGGCATTTGGCTCGTTAGCCACTGTGGGCCGTTCAACAGCCTCTTCGGCCTCCTCATCGCCATCATCGTCGTCGGACTCAAGTTTTAGCATTTGCACATTCAAATCCTGAACAGATGCTGAATCGTCGTCAACATCATGCTCCATATCGGAGCCAGCAGCAACGCCATTCTCCGCATGCCTTTTATTCTCTGGTGGTGGCAGCGGGGGCTGCTTTTGTTCATCGCCACCGGTTTGCTCCAAATAGTCGCGCTGCTTCTTGAACAGCTCCATGCGCTTTTTAGCCTTCTTCTTGAGCTTTTTCTTCTTGTTCTTGCTCATCTTGCCGTTGATGACCGGCTCGCGATACTCCTTGGGCGCACGACTGACCAACGATGGATACATTTTGGATTTCATGACATACAACTGTGTCGCCTCGGTGGCCATAGAACGGACATGCGGCTCATCGACGCACAGAAGCACATTCTCGGGCTTGATATCGGTGTGTACGATCTTACAGCAACTGTGCAGATAGTCCAGACCCTCGAGAATCTGGCGTGTAATGCTCTTGACATTCTCTAGCGGAATGCCACGATAATTGGACTTGCGTATGAGCTTCAATAGATTATCGCCTAGCACCTCGAAGACCATGCAAATGTGTGTGCCATTTACGCCAGTGATTTTAAAGTCATCAAACATTTGGACAGTCTTCTGGCGACGTGGATTCGATGGATCCGTCTCGCGCACCGTTCTGAGTATTTTGATTTCATCCTTGGCTGTTTCGGCAAAGTGTTGAGCCGATTTCACAATTTTAATGGCCACATAACGTTTTTCCTGCAAATCCCAGCATAGCCAAACGGTTGAAAAGTGACCCCAGCCCACTTTACGAATAACATGATAGCGACCTGTCAATAAAAAATTAAAAAAAAATTTTAATGAGGTATTAAATACAAGTTAAAAAGTTGATTATGCACCAATCAAAAATATAAAGTCACAAATATTTGCTTTCGCTGGCAGTAAATCCATTTGACTAAGCTAAAACCTTGTAGTTCTTCGTCAACAGACAACTGTAGAATCTAGTTAAAATGGTTATGATCTGCTTTTGTGATATTCATTTGTGTATTCAATTGAATGTGCCCTCTCTCTTCTCAAGTACAATTAGGGTTGTCAGCTGGGCCATTCTCATCATAGCGCAAATTGACATTGTGATCATAGCTTGATAAGTTATATACAATGTACAAAGGTACTTGAGTAGGTACTAGTATATACAACTGATAAGTTCATAATATTACAGTGATGTTTATTCAACGGAAACGCTTTGCCAATCAAAAAGGTATTGCAAATAAATCTACTCGATAATTCTATGAAAAAAGATGAACAAGAAAATTAGACTTCTAATTGTTTATAGCATTATTATTGTAATATAACGCTATGATAACAACTGAATGTGATTCTAAATGAGCAACCCTGTTCCGTAACAAATTTACAAGTCTATTGGACTGTTAACATGGCTAGCTTTGCTTTATCGCTGGCAAAAATAAGGTTAGCGGCATTTTCTTTGTTTCTACGCACATAATGAGCTTAATGCGCAACATTTTGGTATAACAAAAGTATTTGTAATCAACCCCGCTTCGACCCATTGGGAAAATAGGGGTTTTGTGGGTCAATTGGGCTGGTAGCAACCATGCCAAAAGGAAAAGTTGCACCCATGTCGCTAACAGCAACCGTTTATCAGTCAAATTCAACTCGGGCCCCACCCCATTAACAACCCTTGGGCGAAAACAATCAAACACACACTTGCACACAGACACAGAATTTCGTATATGTGCTTATGTTAAAAAGGGGCGTTCCACATTGACAACCTGTTGTGTGTGTGCCACAAAAGCACAACAAACGTATTGTGGGGGCAATAAAAAAACAAAATCAAAAGAAAAATTACAGCATTTTGGGTTTATGTTTTGTGCAGTACAAAAAATGTCTTTTTGTGTCCAAAGTCAAATGAATAAACAACAAGATACATATATATGTCAGTAAAGTTCTCTGTAACACAACGAAACTAGAATACTCTACTCAATTAACTATGAACCATTGAACCATTTATGTCCATACTTAAAATTCGAACAAAATATTGAATTTAAAATAAATAAAATGTATTTGAAATTAGCAAACTTTTGTCAAGAAAACCTTGTTAAAAAATCAAGTGTAAGTTCTTTATATAATTTGATTTCGAACGAAACTGTTTTGCAGAATAATAGGATTTATCGAACTGTTAAAAAATGTTCTTTTTACCATATATAGGGATTTATGACTAAATATCATTGCTTTCTGATCTATGTACTTCAATAGCTTTGAGTGTCGTAATCATGAAAATTGGGAACCGGTTTTGACATTGATGGGAATTTGTTCTTAATTATAAGAATCGAAGCTTATATTTGAACACGAGCAATAAATTAAAAAGACTATAATTTATAGGGACAAAAATGGCTTTCGACTTAAATGATTTACCCTCCATACGTTAATATTTTTGTTGTGATTGGGTATGAGGTAAAAACAGGTGACATCGTCATAACGTTGTATTGATATTGTGTTTGAATCTTACCCTGAAACAAATCGCCAATGTTGACCGGATGATAGCCGCCCTTGCAATAATCCTCTTTAAGTTCCTGCTCCTCGTTCTCGCTGTTCATTTCGGATTCATCGGATTCGTTGGATGAACTGCGTGGCGGTTGCTGATTGTGGATATTATTTTTCTTTCCTTTCGATTGTGAATGCGGTTGGGCATCGGGTGTGTTGCCCGAACCACTTGACCTGGACTCGTTGGCTTGGCAAAAGGATGCAATGGCAGATTTTGAATTAACTACGCTCTCTGCGCTACCAACATTCAGTTGAAATTGGCTGTCGCCCTCTATCTGGTTATTTTTAGCATTTTCAGGTGCTCCTGCTGCTGTCGAGAGCAATTGCTCACTGTTGTCGCTGCTTATATTTTGCTGCTGCTGTTGTTGCTCATGTTGTTGTTGGTTTTCTTGGACGGGAGCTGCGGCTCCATTTTGCTTGCCGCGCTTCTTATTGTTCTTATGGCGCTTCTTCTTCGCTTGAATAGCCAGAACGCGTCGGTTGACGTCAGCTTTTGAGTTCATTTTGTCGTTGATGTTTGCTTTTTTTATAGTTATTTTCTTTTTAGATTTTTGCAGCTGTCGCCTCCGCTTATTTTTACTTAGTCTAACAGCTGTTCAAGAAGCAACATCAAAAAATATGCTCAAATCTCAATAAGGCAAACCCAAAACGTTTACGTTTGTATTTGTATCGAGCTGCTGCTGCTGCTGCTGTTGTTGTTGTTTTTGTTATTGGTGTGCGCACGCTTTGACTATGCTGGGGCTTCGTCAAACCTTAACCAATCGTTCGACTTTTTGCTTCGAGCTGCCACTTGTTCCAATTGGGAGTTCTGCTGCGGCTACTGCTGCCACTTGGTTTGGATTTCTGTGAGAAAAGATATGTTACTGTTGCAAAATAATCGTTTTATTGCACCTAACTTGTTTGACGTTTTATCAAACACAGCGATTTGAGTATTATTCGCAGAAAAAAAGTCAAACAAACGCGAGGTGAGCGAAATTATGCCAAATTGCCCTGCCAACTTAAAATTTGTGCACAAAATCTGAACATTTTTACAGGTCATTTTATAAAACGCTGCAAACGTCAAATAGTTTATTTTAACGCAAGCATTTAATAAATGGTCGACAAAACTTTATATAAATTTTGTGAAAAATGTGCAAAATTTAAGTACGACTGAAATAAGCGAAGTTGGCAACACCTGTCTCTCGTTCATTTTTATCGTGTGCTCACTCTCACACGTACTTGACATGCACACATGCACGGGTCTATTGACAGCTTGCTTGCACAAAAGATTTAGCACACATTCGGTTTCACATTTACTTACGCTACTTGCTTGTATTTAACTAATGCTGTCAACTTACATGACTGAACGTTTGAGCATGCTACTCCAAATAAATTTTTTGGTATTAACGCATGAATTTACAGCTAAAACATTGCTGCGCACCTTAAAATCCGCGAGTGGAAAAATCTACTGCCCAGAATACAACACTGCAGTTTAGAGTTGGTAAGCGGCAGCGCAGGATTTTAAATCAGCTGTTGTGTGCAAAAGTTGGCAGTACATACTATAAATTTAATGAACAAAGTGTTAAATAATTTATTAGTATCAAGCATTTATTAAGCTTCACAAAATTAATGTGAAAACTTGATTGACAAAAAAGCTATCGATATATAATAAAGTATTTTGTATCGATGTCAGCCCGTCTTTTGTGATATTTATTATATCGAGATATCGCTTCATAGTCTTGCTGTTGGAGGTTGTGCCACAACAGCTGTTCAGTGCAAATTGTTTTGTTGTGACCACTTTATTAGCGTTAATTATTTAGAATTCGATTTAATTGCTATGATGCGTGCTTTAACTATTGTCCTTTTGGTTTTTCACTGTTGATGAAATCTACTACGCAAAATACCACCGTCTGCATAAGTGCTGTTAAGTGCTATGTGTTAAACAAACAGCTGTGAAACGGTCGCTTTGCAACACGGGGAACATTGAATTGGCGCGAAAATAATTTGGCGCGTCGGCTCACATTTGGAGGGAAACTGCATCGTCGTGGCCCAGTTGTAATTTAAGCGGACGCAGTGTCAAGACGTGTGCGAATAAGTAAGATACAAGAAAACCCTCTAAACAGAAGTGCCAAGTGTGAAATCGCTAAAGCAATAAAAAACCGATAGGCATAAGCAATAAATAAATTATATCCAAATCAATCATGGCACAGCCATCGGTAGCTGCATTTTTTAGCAATCGTAAACGCGCCGCTGTAGATGATGCTACCACAATTAAGACCAGGGTAAGTTTGAGTGTGGGTGTTAAAAACGTGGATGTCAAGTGCAACTGAAACGTAAAAATGCATTGGCTTGTTTAGTTCCTGTCTGCGTATGTGTGTGTGTGCGTCTGTGACATGCAGCGTCCTGCGGCCATTTTGATACACAAATGAATTTACTTGGTGTTTTTTCTTTTGTACTTGTTACAGCGTCTTGCAGAACCCATTGACAATGCTGCGTCCAAAAGTAAAGCTCTTTCAAACGCATCAACAGTCCAGGATGTGGATATGGATGCACTTAAGGCTGGCATACGGACACGCTCCGGTCGCACCATCAAACTTATTGGTGTACAGCCAAGCACAGCGTCTCAGGAGACGAAGAAGAAGCCAAGCAAAGTTGAGACAAACATTAAACAAGCCAAACTTGTACAGTTCATACGCAAGGGCAACCTCTCACCCCGCAAACAAACACCCAAAAATATTGGCATCGAGGCACAGATACAAAATGAGCAGACGCCAAAGTTTGCGACGGACAGTGCGCAACTTGGCATGCTCACACCGACCAAACAGATCATCAAGGATGCATCGCCTATTAAAAACATAGATCTGGCCAAGCGTGGCCTTACCTTCGATGAGGTCAAGACCAAAATATCGCGTAGCGCCAAGATGCAGGAGCTAAAAGCTGTGCTTGCACGCAAGGCTCAATTGGAACAGCAGCGCAAGGCGCAGGAGGAACGGAATCGACGACTGCGCGAGGCAGGACCGTCGCCTTCAAAGGCCAAGAGTATCCAGCTTAAGGAATTCCATACGATTGAGCTGGAGGTGTTAACAAGGTGAGAACTAAATGCGCGCGCGCCTGCCACAATAATTTCGTATGCGCTAATTTTGGCCTAGAAACGTTGAACGTAAACAAAACAAAATTAAAACTGCCAACGAGGTCGCCAAGAAGCGGGAAGGGCTGAGGGAATGCATTGTACGCTTAAGTCTTGGTCGTCTGTTGAATTGCTGAAATTGCATTTATTTCTGGCAAGCTATCTAGCTGTTGTTCTTGTTGTTTTTGCATCGTGACGTTTGTGATCTATGAAAGGTAAAACGCTTCATACACTATGCGCATATGTACTTGAATTTATGCTGCATTTGCTTACATCACATACCCACATAAGCATAAATGTATATTTATGTATGAGTATTTCAACGTTTATTTACCCTTCGCTAACCAAACGGTTACATTCTTGTCTGACCTTACCATTTTGTTTTGTTTTCTATTTTTCGGGGGTTGTTTTATCTCAACATTTACTTTATGCCTGCATGGGAATTTGGTTCTTGACTCTTGCTACCTGAGTTGAACATGTTGTAACGGTCCGTTTTGTTGTTGTTGCTGTTATCCAGGGAGGGTTGTTAATGTGTCCTTGGTCTAACTGTATCAGCATTTTATGAACATTTCTGATCGGACTTTTAATGCTTTTGCTCATATCGTGGTTTTCCATATTTCAACTCTATTGTTTCCAGCAAATTATTTAGAAGTATGAAAAAATTAGTTGAGCTCGAACAGGTTTTTTTTTTTTTTATTTTCATGAGAATATGATTGTCAAACTTTCCTTTTCCTCATTATCGTCTAGATTGTGCCAATATATTTAAACTTTTATGGACTATTTTGCATAACATACATTCTTTGTAATAATATGTACATACTATTCTACTTCCAACTTGTGATAAGACGTAATTTAACCTTGGTTTTTAGCTAAACAGGAAGGATGTAAACAGGAAGAAATTAAAAATTTTGAAATTTGTTCACACAAACCAGTTTTATCATAAAAGAAATGCGTTTACACTGCGTTGAATTTGGTTTGAATTTTTTTCTTCCGTTATTCCGGCTTTAACCATTTTTTCTAAGATACAATTTGTAATAAACCAGCTTGCCTTAAAACTTTCAAATTAATAGCATATACTTTTCTTTTTTGTAGCCCACTAAAAACTTTTAAGACGCCGACAAAACTGCCACCACCCACACCGGACAAGAATGAGTTGATGTCACCGCGTCACACGGACGTCTCTAAGCGTCTGTTGTTTAGCCCGGCCAAGAATGGATCGCCTGGTAAGCTGTTGGAGTTGCCAGCATACAAACGCTTTGCCAGCCTGGCGGAGTCAAGTAAAGCGGGTCAGCTGCCTTTGCCGTTCAAGTATCGAAATTTGCTGGATATGTTCAAGGGCCTGGACTCTGTGGTGGCCATGTTCCACAATCGCAAGGAGTGCATCACGTTCAAGAAACTTCAACCGGCTGTGCAGCGCATGCTTCGAAAAAACTTTACGGAAACGCATTTGGCGCAAATCAAGCATCTGTATCCGGAGGCTTTTATCATTTCGCAGATGAAAATGCGTAATTATGGCTCTGTTTCGAAAGCTGATTATTATCAGATGATCATCAGTCCAAATGTAGAACAGCTGCCGGAGCAACAGCGCCTCAATAAAATCAATGAAGACGATGTGCTCGCGTCGGCTCAGTCGACGTCTATGAATCCACACGTCATGACGGCACGCATTCAAAAGTTCCAAAAACTGCTGCTGCAGCGTGTCATGGAGGAGCATGACAAGTTTTTACGCTCATTGGATCCACCCATTATTATTGACAAGATGATCACACGCTGGCATCCACAATTCGATTTGGAAAGCTGCTCGGACATAGAGCATGCACCTCTACCACATCCTCCAAATGTTGAGAAATACTCCTCAGCCAAGGATATACTCTCTACGGCACGCAATCTATTCAACTGCGCCACCCCCATGGAGCTAGTAATGGACCGGTACGAGGCTAAACTGGAGGCGGATCGAAATGGACGCAATGCAAATGAGGCACCAGCTGCAATAGAAACTACCAATACCAAAACGCTTACGGAAACATCCACGGCCATGCCCACTGTTAAGGAGTGCACGCCAGCAACAGGCAGCGATGCCACATCCAATCTGCTCAAGGGTCTGCCCAAGTCATTAATTGATAAGATTCGCGCCAAGCAGGCGGCCAAAGCACTGGACGCAATGACGAGACGACCTTCACAGGATCAGGAGGCAACCAAATATACGCGCCTGCCAGAATTGGCGCGACATCTGCGCAATGTATATGTTACGGAACGCAAGAGCGTTTTAACTCTTGAAATTGTCATCAAGAAGATCCAGAATAGTTTTCGTGCAAATCTAACGCCGCAGGAAATTGAGATGCATCTTAAACTGCTGGCAAAGGAGCTGCCAGCGTGGGCATCATTTCATGAAGTTCGCAAGACTATGTATGTGAAGATTGGCAAGGATATGGACATGAACAAGATCATTGAAAAACTAGAGGCAATCGCGAATGAGAAGAGCAAATAACTGGAATTTAAGTTTGATTACCGCAATGCAATGTGGATCCTAGACCCTGTGGACTTTATCCAGCTAAATTATGTTTAAGACTAATATTATTACCTATCCCGGATTTTAACTAGAAAAACTTCTATTGTTATATGTACATCATTATATTGACATAAGTATATATGACTCAAATTATCTATAGATTCACAAAAAAAAACCAAAATTTAACACACCCTTTTTTGTATGCATACACAGACATATTATTATTCAATTATTTTTTCAATCCCAACATTGTGCGCTTCATCATTATTATGCTGACATTATTATGAATTAAGAAACTTTTTCATGTTGTACTACGTTAAATATATAAATGTTTTTCTGAAAAAAGTATGTTCAAAATGCCTTGTTAAGTTATTTGAGTCTTAATATTTCTGTTTAGGTGATCTGCTTCTTGGATTGTTGTAAGCATTGTCTATGTATTTTTATATTGGCTAACATTAATAAATTAAAATACCCTTGCTTTAAAATCTCGTAAGAAGTTGGTTTTAAATATATGGTATTTTTAAGTGCTTTATTATGATTTTTGTGTGGCAGCACTGCTCGGTTTTTGTGTATTCCAACATTGAAAAGGCAAATGCGCGGTCTTTTTAGTATGTTGCGATTTTCTGTGAATAACTCTCACAATTTACGTTGGAAATGAGTGTTATTAAGGAAGATGCGTCAGTACCAATGCCAACAAGTGCAGCTTCAGGTGAAATAAAGGCCATAGCTAAGGACACTGTGCATAAAATCTGTTCAGGCCAGGCAAGCTGCAATGAACATTAAGTTGTGAACAAATTTAAAGATGTCTTTTATTTGTTAGGTTGTGCTTAGTTTGGCAGTTGCCATTAAGGAGCTGGTGGAGAATTCTATAGATGCCGGTGCCACGTTGATCGAGGTAAAGTTGAAGGACCAAGGGCTGCAGGGTGTCGAGGTCTGTGACAATGGAAGCGGTGTCGAGGAGACAAATCTGGAAGGGATGAGTAAGCTGCCAGCTCCTAACAGTTCCCTAAATCTTTTTGATTCCCTACATTCAACTAACCAACTTATACAGCTGCCAAATATCACACATCTAAAATACGTGAATTTGTTGATCTGCTGGGCGTGGAGACATTTGGATTTCGTGGCGAAGCACTAAGTTCACTCTGTGCTCTCTCCGACATGACCATACAGACCCGTCATAAGTCCACGGATGTGGGTAAGTGTGTGCTTATTTGTCCTCTACAAATCGATATACCTTGCATAAACTTTTGCAGCTTTAAAAATCGAACTTGATCATGAAGGTCAAATCAAGAAACGATCTCCTTGCGCTCGAGGCATAGGCACAACTGTAACACTGAGCAATCTATTTGCCACGCTGCCTGTCAGAAGACGCGACTTTACGCGTAATATCAAAAAGGAATTTACCAAGATGTGCCAGATACTGCAGGCATACTGTTTGGTTACCCGCAACGTGCGTCTCATCTGCAGCAATCAGACACCCAAAGACGTCAAATCTGTGGTCTTGCAGACGCACGGTGCTGCCGATGTGCTGGCTAACATATCGGCTGTGTTTGGTGCGCGACAAGTTGCGGATCTGGTGCCGCTCAAGTTGCCGTTTGAGGCCGGTGAACTCACTGAGGAGCGCTTGCGATCTGAGTTGCAGTCTACGAGCGATGTAGCTGAAGCTAACTCAACACAAATCAACGCCGAGGATGTGGAGCGTCTAAATCAAGCTGACTTTCAGCTGGAGGGCTACATATCAAGCTGTCGTCATGGAGCGGGCGGATCCACCAGAGATCGTCAGTTTTTCTATGTTAATGCGCGTCCCTGTGAGCCTAAAAGTGTGGGTTAAAACACAATAAGTGTAGACTGAGTATTTAATTTTCTTTTGTTTTTTCAGATAGCAAAGGTAATGAACGATGTTTATCATCGCTTTAATGTGCAGCAGCAGCCCTTTATATACCTTAATATTGTGACCGCGCGTGCCGAGGTAGATGTAAACCTCACCCCCGACAAGCGTCAGCTTCTGCTCAATAATGAAAGAATTTTGTTGTTGGCTCTAAAGAAATCACTGCTGGACACTTTTGGCAGTCTGCCGTCAACATTTCAACTGCAAAACACAACCATTGCCAGCATGTTGGAACCTAAGCCCAAAACTGAAGCAACCAAAGAAACTGAAAATGAGGTTGAAAGTGATGCTGATGTGCCCGTTAGTTCCTCGCAGCGTTTTATGGATGTATTGACACAGTGGCGTCGCACTGGCGAGACAAAAGGCGTGCCACCGCCTACAACTACCAAACGACGTTGTGCTGAAACTGAAGAAATCAATTCACGTGCACTAAAACTACAAAAGATACAGGATTTCTTAACACAAAGCGATCCAGATACTGTAGAAGAAGCAAATGAAAATTTGGAAAAACCCCAATCGAACCTTAATGATAGTTTTGTGAGCCTAAAGCAGCTCAAAATGGAGTCAATGGGTAAGAGTTGCATAGATAGACAAGTAAGAAATTCATTAAAATATATTTCAATTGTTAGCTTATGACGAGCTGTTGCAACCGGCAAAAGTTCATCGCATTGATTGCAAAACGCGGACACCTCTAAAATCGCGAAAGACCATTGAGGAGCTTAAAATGGAAAATACTCCAATAAAAAACCACCCAGAAGACATGGCTTTAAGCTCTTCTCAAACCACAACAGAATACAGCGATGATGAAATTGAAATGCCCACACGCATTGAATTCGATGGCAACAGCGATTTAGAGGAAGAAGAACCATCGAACTTTGCCAGCGGTGAATTACGCACCAGTCTAGAGCAGATTAAGGCCAGCCTGCAGGCACAGGAGCAACAACGTGAGGAGCGCAAACGTTCTACCAATTTGCAACGTTTGCGATTTAAGAGCGAAATAAATCCGAGTCAAAATCAAAATGCTGAAGCCGAATTGCAAAAGGAAATAAGCAAAGCTGATTTTATGCGCATGCAAATTATTGGACAGTTCAATTTGGGTTTTATTATTGTCAAGTTGGACGATGATCTCTTCATTGTGGATCAGCATGCAGCCGATGAAAAGTATAACTTTGAGACGTTGCAACGTAATACCCAACTCGAACATCAACGTCTGACGGTGCCACAAACTTTAGAGTTGACTGCGGTCAATGAAATGATTTTACAAGATCATTTGCCGGTCTTTGAGAAGAATGGCTTTAAGTTCGAGATCATAGCCGATGGTAATTAGTCAATCAAAACAAATAATATTTATGTTTCTATAGAGATACATATGTCTTTTCTTTGACAGCTCCTGCAACGCGAAAGGTGCGTTTGCTGGGCAAGCCCTACAGCAAGAACTGGGAATTTGGCAAGGAGGATATCGATGAGCTCATCTTTATGCTGCAGGATGCACCTGAAGGCACCATATGCCGTCCATCGCGCATCCGTGCCATGTTTGCGTCCCGTGCCTGCCGCAAGTCCGTTATGATTGGCAAGGCATTACACAGGAGCACCACAATGCGAAGACTCATCACCCAGATGGGCGAAATCGAACAACCTTGGGTAAGTAAATGTTGATTAAAAAGTAACTACAGCTGTCCAATTAAAAGTAAATCCATGACCATTAGTTGGACATAAGAATAATCTTCAATGACCAGGACTAAAATTAACTTCAACAATGTTAATTTACTCTTTAAAAAATCAAATATTTAATGTACATTGCTTTTGAAGCCTGCTTCAAATCAAAATCGGTGCCACGCAAACGGCTGAGCATGTTGAGCGCCTTTTCTCGCTGTTGCCTTACAATATACAACCATTTGGGACTCTCAGCATAGCAGCGTAACGGAGCAAAGCAAATTATCATAAAGATCACATAAAAGCTAAGTGCAATGTGCTAAGAAAAGCTGCCAAAAGTATAAGCGAGCCACTCAGCAACAAGCAACCGCGTCGTCCGAAACGATTCGCAGCCCAGCCAGCGCAAGCGGAGCCTAAGACGCCACCAATCAAATAGATGGACACAATTAAAGCCCAGAATGTATCCACTTCAGCAATGGACAACTGCCAGCCAAAGTTTTGGAGCAAGATGGATTCACACCAGGATCGCATGTGCTGCAGAAGAAACTCGGCTGAAAAGTTATGTGAAATAACAAATTAAGCTCATTTACCGCAGCTGGATTATTAATGATGCCCATACAATAACCACCAGGCACAGCGGCTCCAATGGTGCTGCCCACACTAGCAAACGTGTCCACTGCGCCGCACCACTACGTTGACATCTACCCGCCAGCTCCATCAGCTGTATTGCACTGTCCATGGTCAACTAGTTGGTAAACGCAACTGTTCCGTAACTGATAACTAAAACGCTAATCCCATCATTATTTATTAGATCAACTGCAGCATAACTTAATGCAACCAAACTAATCGTTAATCATTGTCTTAGCCGCTTTGATTTAAAGCCATCAGCGACCAGCGGCGCTACCTCGGATGGATCACGGCCGCGTGTCTCTGGCAAGTAGCGTTTCGTCAGCCCAAACAGTAGCAAGCATGTCAGTGAGCACGGCAGAAACACCAGAGCACCCCAAGCATTCTGTAAACTGGGAAAAGCCATGCCAATAATCAGATTGCATAGCCAATAGACAACGCTGCCCAAGGACATGGCAGCGGAACGTGGTGCAACTTCAAAGAGTTCTGTGAAAATGGAATTTAAAAGGATAATCGAAAAGCAAGAATGTGAAATTCAAACCCACCTGCTCCAATAAAAAAAGGCAGCGGGCCCACACCAAACTGGAAGACAACAATGTACAAAAAGATGCATGCGATGCAGCCCATAGCAAACCAGCTGAAGCTCTCCTAAAAACTTGACCCATTAAAAAACAAGCATAGCCCAAAAAAAACAAAGACTTAGACTAAAACTCACAATAAAATGCAACATTGTGGCAAATAGAAATAGAAAAATGCAACAAAAGAGGCTGGAGAAGAGCATCAGGGGTCGGCGATTGAAACGCTCCATCAACATGGGACCAAACAAGGCGGTAACTAAATTTGTAGAGCCAGCGCCTAGATTTGCCCATTCCGCTGCCTGTGCGGTAAGTCCAGCTGTGCGGAAAATGGACACCGAGTAGTAAAAGATCTTTAAAGAAAAAATTCGATTTGTAAAAAGATACTTGAATCTTGATCAATTGCACTCCACCACTCACCGCATTGATGCCCGACAACTGTTGACCACCTAAATATGAGCAGACAATGATCAAAGGCATTCGCAATTTTGGATTGCGCAACACTTGAATTAATGTGCTTGGCGTGCTCTTAACTTTAGCTTCCTGCTCCATGTCATTGAGTTCGGCACGCAAAGCTTCGCTGTCTGCCGAATAACCGCGCAATAGTTGAAGTTGCCTGGAGGCCTCCTCTTTGCGTCCTTTGACAATGTACAGCCATTTGGGACTCTCCGGATACCACTTGAATGGAGCATAGCATATCAACACAAAAATGCCATAAAAGGCCAGACAAATGTGCCAATGCTGTTCGCCACCGAGCACCGATTGCAAACTAAACACTTGAGCCACCACCACACCTGATGTGAGACCCAAAGGGCAAAGTGGCGATAACATACTGCGCTGCTGCAGAGCACCCAATTCGCTGTGATACATGGGCATGCAGGCAGTGACTAGACCTGCAGCAAGACCCACCAGCAAACGTCCCAGCAAGAGCAGCTCCACCGATCCAAGCGGTCGACACATGTAAAAAGAAATGGCGCCCAAAGCCAGCAGCACGCCACATATGTGCAAGGAGCGTAGACGACCAAATCTATTGGCTATGGCAGCACCGGTCAAAGAACCTACAGCACCGCCAACCAAAAATATAGATACCACAAATGCCCAAAGTAGAAGCAAAGTGGATTCATCAAGCAGGAGACCATAACGAGATTGAAGCGTTTCCTGGCACCAAGTGCGTATATGCTGGAAAATAAGTATGAATACAACAACGGATTGATAATGATACGTAACGAAAAACACAGAGGAGTGTAATAAAATGTATAATATAAACTAGAGGAAATTATATAAGCCATTATCAGACACAAATAATGATGATGGACCAAGGAAGGAAAAAATCCATTCTTAAGAATATTCGAAAATCCGAACTAACTTACCACAGCGGGACTGTTAACGACACCGGTGCAATATCCAACGGGGACAGCAGCACCAAATGTTGCACCATATACGGCCAGCTTTAAGGTCCAGGTCCATTGTGGCCTTTCCTGTATGATACCGAATGAGCGTAACAGCTATGTAAAAATGTCCTTGTCTTACCAAACTATGCTTAGTGCTATCGACTGCCATTAGCGGTGCCTCCAGAATCGTTAATGAGTTGGCGGCAAATGTTTCGCTCTGGTTTTCATGGTCCATGCTGATGTGGTTTGTGACTCGCGTGGAAACGTGTCTCGCAATTTAACTTAGACGTCTGTGAAACTGACAGGTTGTATTTTATTTTGGCAACCTCTTAGTTTCATCCAGATGCAGAGATAAGCGAAGATTTTTTGAAGTTTAACTGTTTTATCTGTTTTTGATTACAGAACTGCCCGCACGGACGTCCCACCATGCGTCATCTTATCAATATCACGATGCTGATGGATGAGGAGGAGGAGAATAATGATGACATTGTCAATGATATGCCCATCCAGCCCCTCTAAAATAACAAAAGCAGTAGCAATGATAATAAAATGTGCCATAAACATATATTATATTTTTGTTTCTGGTTATCAAATAGGTCGTGGTTTTCACACGCTAATCGTGCGAAAGATGTTGAAGCCACTGTGAGCCGTTGAGAGGAGAACACCCGGCATTTGAGGATGCCAGTGCAGCTCCTTAATCTCCTTCTGACCCTGATGAATGAATAAGAGTTGGGGCGGCAGCTTATTCAGCTCATCCTCGTTTTGTGCCGCCGCCTGCGCTTGATCGGCATCCTTTTCCACGGCCAGATCCCACAATGCAATCTGATCATCGTCACCACCCGAGGCTAGAACTGTTGCCTCATTGGGATTCCACTCGACAGTCGTTATGTGATTCGTATGATGCTTGAATGTGGCAATGGGCTTTTGGGTTTTGAACTGTCGCAAATCCCAAATGTGCAGGAAACCATCGTCACCGCCGCTGGCAATAAAGGGTTCCGTGTGATTCCACGATATGACATTTATATCGCTCTCGTGCGCATTCTCACAGCTGAGCATACATGCCTTTTGTGGTGCTGCACGGCAATCCCAGATACGTATGCTCTTATCCACGGAACAGGAGGCTAGCACGCTGCGCTCATTGGGACTCCATTGCAGATCTTCCACGGAAGCGGTGTGACCCACAAGCGGACGTTGATCCACCTTCCAGGTACCATCTTCGAGTGGACTCCAGATGTGTATATCGCGTCGACAATCACCTGTGGCCAGCACACCCTCAGCACAGGGACTCCAGTCAATCGCAAAACCCTCCTGCTGATGTCCACTAAATGTGAAAACAGGGCGAGATCCCGATGCATCATTACCAACACTTCGTTGCTCATATTGCTTAAGCAGCTGTGCATCTTCGACAGCCTGTAGTTGCTGTGACAGATTCCAGATGTTCACGCGTCCCAATTCACTCCATGATGCTGCAAACACATTGTTACCCATGCGTCGAGCACGAACGCGATTCACGCATCCTTGATGCTTAATAAGAGCGCAGGTCATTTGCGGTTTCTTTAGCTCGCTCTTGTCAGGCACATCATCCTGATCATCCTCCAGCTCCTCGTCGTCATCATTGTCCTCATCATCTTCCTGAGTTTTGTGCAGATTACTCATCTTCATCACAATTAGGCTGTTTACATGTGTTCGCGATGCTTGAGTGCCGGCTACAATGTAAGCGGTCATTGGGAAGCTCTCGCGGCCTTTGCCCAGTTCATCAGGTATGACATCGAAGCTAAGACACGGTGCACCAGTGGACGCTTGATGCAGCATCACATACGCGCTCTCATCGCAGACCAATTCTTCGTCCTCGGCCAGTGTTTGACCTGGCAAATAGACTTGTTTAGGTGTCTTTGTGCTTCCATCGGCATCCTCTTCGTTATCGCTTTCATTCTCCATGTCACTTTCAGCGTCCTCGGGCTCCACAACCTCCATTTCGACCTCATCTTTTGTATTATCCATAGCTAATTTAGGATTCCTAACAAGCTTTAAAATTTACTCAAATTGCACGTGCAATTAGCATTGGAAACAATGTGACCAAGTCAGTTGAATTCATAATGCATTTCAGTAAAGAACTAGTGAGTGGAGCAGTTCTTTGGAGCGGCACTTGACGTCAAAATTCAAACAAAAAATACTAGAAAACTTCATAAGAATCACAGTGAGCGTGTTGATATATATTTTTTTTTCTGTAACATCTGTTCACTCTTGCGACAGCATTTAAGCAAAACAGCAGTCAAACCTTAAATAAATAACATTTTAAATTCTTAATCAAAATGGCAAAAGCTGGAAATCCTTTTAGCGTTATGCGTAACATCTATCAAAATGAGTTCCAGTGGTAAGTGCTACAGTGCTACAATGGTCACTAAACATTAAAACTGAGTCAATTGCCGCATATGTTTACATAACCAAACTTTTCTTACACTTTTTGCATTGCAGGATGTTGGTGAAGAGTTTTGGTATGTTTTTCCTTGGAGTGCGAATTGCCAAGGAGTTTGTGGGTGTGGAATTGATGCCCGCTGTGATGCCTGCATAATCAAATGATAACCAAATTCGCTATGTACAAAAAACCATGGAGCAGTTAACTATTTATAATTAAAAAAACAAAGAACAATTATTTACAAGCGTATTCGTGACCTTAAGAAATTTTTCAGCTAGTTCACTAGTTTCTGCTAATGATCAGCTCCTTAATCTTCGACTCATCCATATCAATCTCGTGTATAAGACTATCCGCTAGTACCCGGGGCGTCAGTTCGCGCTGCAGAAAATTTGTCACCAGCTTGCGACTGGGCACAGCTCCTCCATGCGCCAAGATCTCTGCACGATACTTCTCGCCAGCTTGGCGATTGAACGGATTCGCCTCGAAGTACGTCTGCCAGATCCATGAGGCAATAGTCTTTGATATCAGATATGCATAATACTTGGCACCGTAGCCAACCAAGTGGGAAAAGCGCAGCTGCCAAGCCGTGTTCTCAACGTACGGCAGTCCATAGTAGCGGTTTTGCACATGGCGCAACGTGTCAGTCGTACTTGCGCCTTCTTGCAATGCATCTCCATGATATACCTGATCTAACGCCGAGTAGAAGACCTGCAGCTGCGTCTCGCTGGCTGCAAATAAATGCTTGGAAGCACACAACCGTTGCAGCATTTCCTCCGGTATTGGCTTGTGAGTCTGAAAGTGGCGGGCAAAAGTGCGCAGCACACGAGGATCGCTGGCAAAGTATTCCATAAGTACGCTTGGCACCTCGGCGAAATCTGTGGCACACCTGGTGCCCGTCACATGCTGATGTTCGGTGCGGGCCAACATTGAATGCATTGCGTGTCCCATCTCATGGAAAAGGTTATCCAGGCGAGCGGGGGACAGCAACACGGGTGTCGTCCAGCGTGGCTGCGCGAGTCCCAGCATGACAACCACAATTGGCAGCTGATATGTGCCGTCGGCCAGTCGCTTGCCACCTTGAATGGTAAAATGGCAATCCTGATTCGGTTTGCCACTGCGCTCAAAGAAATCGCAGTAGATGTAGCCCAGCAGACCCTCCTGGTCGTGCACCACGGCCAGCTTGTAGATATCGCTGTGCCAGCTTTCACCCGGCTCCATTTCGGTATTTTGCAGGCGCACGCCATACAGCGAGTGCAGCAGGTTATCCAGACCCTCCATGCAACCACCCAGCGAGAAATAGGGCAAAAACTCATTTGCCTTCTCCTCCAGCGATTGTCGCCTGAGCTGTGTGGTAAAGTATGGTGTGTCCCAGATCTCAACCAAAGCATTATTAATTCCACTCTCTTTGCGCTTCATTTGGGTCATAAGCGCAAAGTCGGCCTCAGCACGTGGACGTAGCTGCTCCGATAGTTCATCTATGAATTCGCCAACGAGTTCGGGTCGCTCCATTGTGCTGCCCTTAAGCGCACGATGAGCATAGGTGTCAAAGCCGCAGCTACGTGCCAGTTCATAGCGACAAAGCAGCATATCCCGAAGCAGCTCCTCCTGGCTATCAGAGGGCTGCAGATACAAACGATATGCGGCCTCGCGCATCTTCACATTTGAGGCATTGATGGAAAGTCCAGTTACGATAATATTCTCACCATCACTGGGAAAACTATAAAAACACGTCAACCAAGTTTTGTTTAACTGCGGGCAAATTAAATGGCGTTTCTTCACTTACTATTGCTGCATGTCCTCTGGCACAGAACGGCGCGAAAGCGTGGTTGGTTGCACAGCGCCATTCATGAACTTCTGTCCAAGCTGCAAAATGTAATCGTTAAGGCGAACGACACGCAGACGCTCCTCCTCAGGTAAATGAATGCCGCACTGCTCAAAATCGAATAGAAACAATTTGGCCACATGCTTATCCACCTCAGTGGTGGGCAGGAAATCACCCTGTTGCACCACCTTCTTGAGCGCTTGATATATTGGCTTGTGCGTGTTGAGGCTCTCCACAATACCACAAATGCTGATGCAGGCCTGTTCCGCTGCTTGCATGTACTTGTTCTTGGGATGCGCAATCCTTACAAATTCAGCCAAGTCAGCAACCTTGCACAGCGAATCGGAGAGCTCATCAAAGATATCAACCATTTTGCGCTGACGCTGGCTAGAGGTAGCTTCGCTAATTAGCTCCTGCGTTGATCGTTCCACATTCTCACGCAGTAAATAAAAGCCATCAGCGTCTCGAAGTTCCGGCATGCGAAACAGACCCTTAGGAAAACCAAAGGTAAGTTAGTGATAGTAAAATTGTTGTGTTTAGTTTGGTTTTTTACTTACAACGTCGTCCCGTGTGAAATTAATACGCTTTGCTGGAGGCACATTGAAGGCGGTGGCCAGCGGTGACCACGTTGAGAGTAATTTACGTTGCCGCCAACGTTGCAGCGCAGCATTGGCTATATTTCGGCTTATTTGTAGCATTGTTTGAGGTATATTTCAGTTGTATTGTCGATTGTTACATATTCACTATGCAGCGCCAATCAGCTGTTTTTGAGCAAAGAGCTAGGAGAAAGCATGCCGCGCGAAGAGAAAATGTAAATACAATGCTGCTAGAGTGCTGCCAACTTGCTGCAACTTAACTTGTATATTAACTTAAAAAAACAAATAAAATACTGAGTATTCATATAATTTTTACACATGCAGAAAATAATTTAATTGAATTGTTTGCAATCACTATTTACATAGCTTTAATTTGATCAACGTTCACTAACATTGCTCGAAGTTTTAAAGTTAGACAGCTGTCAAAACAAGCAGCACAAATAGTGAGGGTGAAAGGCTTATATAGTTGCCACAGGATAGATCTGTAACAGTCTTGTCAATCCACTCTTCTATGTGAGAATAGTTGACAAACTTCATTGACTTGACGCCCTCACAAGGGCTGCGTGAGCCGCCAATAATGCCAGCCAGATATTCTTGACACATCAACGGACCACCCAAATCCCCAGGACAAAGTTGTCCATGACCGGTGTCTGGCTGCACACAGATATTGCCGTCTGCGTCAAAGTTTTTCAAATCATTGCAAAATTCGCTTGAGCGAACGACGACATCTAGGAACATCATCTCATTGCCATACGGACCATGCTAGCAAAATGGCAAATAATTATAAGATGGATAAGGTAAGGATGCACTGAGAATACTACCGGATAAAGCTGACCCCAACCAAGTGTGACGCACTTCATGCCTTCATAGAGTTCGACGCGCTTTCGCTTGGTGATCGGTTTCACATGGCGCATATTGCCCGGAATGCGTAGCACCAAACGCAGCACAGCTACATCATATTTGGTGTATCGTCGATATTTCGGGTGTACCACAATGCGATCCGTTCTGCGGCAGTCGTCCTCGTTATATGAATCAAGGCGATAAGTGGACCCAAACACAATCAGCATGCCGCGTGGATTCATAATCGACTTGTGCCTGCTACAGAATAAACAAAGTCACAATTTTAACGGTTTTGCGCTGATTGAGATTACAAATACCTAAATTACTATTCACTTACTCTGTAACGCAATGCGCTGCCGTTAAAATTGTGCGACTGCTAATGATAACGCCGGTGCAAAAATGGTTATCCCCCGGATATTTGATGTATTGTAAGGTTCGTATGGATACTAAATTACTTACAAATTTGCTATTATCTGGTATATAACCGCCAGCAATAAGCATTTGAAATTCTTCATCGGTATTCCTCGAAAAGGTGCCCCGATCGCCATACACAAGCCTTAAAAACAGAAGCAGCTTAATCAGCCAGACTCCTAAAATCGATTTAATATTCATGCTCTACTTGGAATATCTTTTCAAAGAGTATAACATTTATTTCTCGAGCAACTGGCCCTATTTAAATACATTTGGCATATACATATATAAAAATTTTGTTTGTTTAAGTGTATTTTAGGGTTCTATATAAATATTTTATGAATCCATATTGCGTATCCATGAACTTTAATACAGTGAAAACTTTGTTCAAGTTCATTTTAAAGGAGATTCGACTTAATGCTAAATTTGAGTATATAATTTAAAATAATAGAATAAAGTGAAGAATTATTGCGACGATTCTTCGTAAGTAATTTAAAGAATTAGTTGCGCTTTTTCTAATAACACTTCAGTTTCATTTTCTGCGCAATGGGATTATCTATTAGCTCCAGTTGTAACTGAGACTCTGATGATCAAGAGCATATATGAAAAAATATAGTATCATAGGAGAGATTTTTTAAAGACATCATGGGTTAATTTAACTTTAATACATACAAACATACATTTCTAAGAGTTTAATAGCTTGTACACTGATAGAATTTAATTAAGTATTCGCAATTTTAAAGTTACATTCTTGATTTGAGTACGGATTACTTGAAATAGCTATGAAATTACTTAAATCAATTACCAATTACTTGAAAAAAGTAAAAAAAAAAATACGTAAATCTAGTATAAAGATTTAATCGTGTATAACTCTAGATATACAGAAATTATTTTCGAAAAATTTGAAATCGTATCAAGTACAAAAATCCTTGGATAAAGAATCGGCATACTTGTATTAAGTACGCAAATTCTGGCATAATAACATGAGGACTTTATTCAAAGTGTCAAAAGCAACCGACTTGAATTAATATCTGCATAATCGATTTCAGTTATTCCATACCATGCTTGAAATCGTGTTCGAAATATTGGATTTAAAGTACAAAATACTTGAGAGTTTCTATCAGTGCACTTAATTATGTAACATGCATATATTTATTTATTTTTGGCCATGCAGCAGATTACACGGATGAGCTTATAACGCCCACTGGGCGTATTACACACACATACAAACACACACACACATACAGAGAAATCTAAATTTTATATCAGTAAAGCACACAGATGGGTGGATAATAGTAATAATTTGCTCATTGGGAATATTGTTGCTTCTGTGCTGACGTACATATGTCGCTTATTTTCGTTTAGGGAGCTTGTAGTTGGTTGGCGGATGTAGCTTGAGATGATCAAGGAACACAGGCTGCATATCCGCACACCACGAAATCTCCTCACGCACCCGTACTGGACCATCCTTGCATGTCAGAAAGTAGGTGCTCATCAGACCCTTGCCCTTGACGTCGATGAGACCGCGATGCTCCGTCTTAAAGCCACCCACCTGTTGCAGGGCGTCGTGCATCTCCTCGGTGATATGTATCTTCTGTGCCTCTCCCGTGCTCTCCATGCGCGACGCGGTGTTCACAGTATCACCAAATAGACAGTAGCGAGGCATTTTGCTGCCCACAATGCCGGCGACAACGGGACCGGTATGGACGCCACAGCGTATTTGCACGAACTCATCGCCGGCGCGGGGTAGTCGAAAGACCGAAGAGGCGTCCAGCAAATCAAGTGCCATTGTTGCAATCTCGCTGATGTGCTTGTTGCCTGGGGGGAGGTTGAGTTTGGGGGTTATAGCAGACAAACATATGTTTAATTTTTCGTGTGTAGCAAGCTGTGCAAACATTTTGCAGCATAAATTAGGGCGCCGAGGCACACAAAGTCAAATTAGTGCAACAGAGAGAGTGAGTGAGAGCAAGAGAGCGAGAGAGAGAGGGAGAGAAAGACATAGAGAAAGAAGGAGAGGAAGAGGGAAAAGTTTTTTGGCTTGGGAAGCTTGTTTTTATTTTTTTTTTGCAACTGACAGCGAAATTAGCATAAATTACCGTTTTTCACGGGCAGCCCCGAGGCAACCATGTAAGAGTCGCCAATGGTTTCCACTTTGTAGACATCGTAGCATTCGATGCGTTCGTCAAACACGCGATATATCGAATTGAGAAAGGTTACCACCTGTCAAATAAATTGCCGCATTTCAATAACAATTAATGTTTTCAATTTACTGCTACAGTAATCACTCGGTTAGGAGAAAATTTCGTTCGCATTGAAGTGCTTTGATTTGAAGTTAAAAAAGTAAGTTGTAAGTCCTTTATCACAACACTTTAAATGTTTTTAGTTAATTTTTCAAAATTTCGTAAGATCCTTTTAGCAATATAATAGGCATTCTCATATTATATTATCCAATACATCTAAGAAAAATTAAGCAATAATTCATTCTGGAAATTTCGAATAACAATTACGAACTTCTACACTTTTTCAACGTAAAGCCTAGTTTCAGAAGTTTCACTGTACCTTAATACCAATTACCCAAAACCTTACCTCCAATGGCGTGCATTCGGCCGCAATTTCGGTGAAGCCAACAATATCGCTAAAATAAATTGTAGCTGCCTCGTACAGCTCAGCGGGCACCTGTTCCAATATAAAGGCCGTTATATGTACATTAAATACACACACACACACACAGACTCACCTGTTGGGTTTGCTTAAGCTGCATTGCAACGCTGGGCGGCAACATTTGAAAGAGCAACGAATCACTTTTGCGTTTCTCACGTTTCAGTTCCTTTGCTTTTATGGACAAATTCATTGCGTATAACTGTGAACCGGGGCTAAGACTTAGTTTACTTGTTATGCATTCCGTTTAAGGGCTATTATCTACCTGTATTGTCGCAGCTGCATTCTTGACAAGTATGATTATGATTGGGGATACCAAAAGCACAACCACAAGTATGGCTATGCCAATTGCCTCCTTGCGGTCCGCTTCTATCAAAGTTTTGTCCACATATTCCCTGCAAGGGCCAAACACAATTATATTTGATCAAAGTCGGTTGTGTTTTGCTACTTGAAACTAGTTACCAAAAGGCAAGTAAGATTAGTTATTGATTAGGTATCATGTAATAATAAATATTTTGGGAATAATACTAGAAAAGCAAAAAAGGTTTTATTAAATTTGTGAATATGTTCATCTTTGTGTAAAACCTTACGATTCGAAAACAGATTGATGTTGGGCATGATAATTTATATAAAATAACACTCTTTAGTCTAGTCCTTGTACATACTTGATGAGACGTCGCAGTGCTTTTTGCAGTATTCTTAGATCATCTGTGTAATTGTGCATGAATTCATTGTATTCAATTGCTCTGCGTTCGTCCGATATATTTGGCTTGTTTTTCAGCACCATGTTGCTCCTTAAAAAAAAAAAATATTGTTTTAAATTTCCTTTTACATCGCTGAAACTCCACCATTCTTACATGAGCTTAACGCGATGGAATTTTTTTGTACTGGTTATGTTAGTATACATGGACTTCAACATTGGAGCATAGTTTAACGTTGAGTTGATCATCTCCCGTGCCATAAACTCATAACGCACATAGGAGACAAAATTCTCAGCGGTCAGTGGGCCACGTCCATAATATCGTATGCCAAAGGAGGTTGCTATATTTTGGCACTCAATGCTCTTAAGGAGATTTTTAAAACCCACCAGATAACTGTTAAGATAGAAAACGAAATAATTAAGAAGTTTAAATGATTTTGAAAAACTGTTATTCCTAATGAGTCCTTCAAAAGTAATTGCAGATTTGTTTTCGAAGGTAAAGGGTTATATTGGGTTTGTGCAATGTCCGTTCATGGTCTCTGTCCGTCCGTTCGTCTGTCTGTCTGTCCGTCCGTCTCTATGAAGGCAACTTTGTTCTTTACTCATCAAGCTCGAGACTTAAAACTTTGCAAATATCTTCATCTATGGCTGTTACAGATAAGGTCTTAAGATCGAAGTTCTAAGATAACTGGGGGGCTGGCAAATCGATAAATTCGATAACTAATAAACGATAAGTCCACCTATTTTGCACATCTTTACAGCTAGAACTACCAAATTTGGTGATAAGATATGCTTTTGGCATACCCCAAAAAACTGCATTTTGGAGCCACGCCTACCCAGCACGCCCCTAGCCCCCTTCCCCCGAATTTTAAAATGAGAAATGCCTATATATAATAAATAATCAACTCACCGCCAGACACCACTGCTGTCTGTCTCCTTAATCTGTTCATTCAGGTGATGAAGCAGGCCGCGATTAATCGATGTATACCAGTTCATGACTTCGGTAATGGAGCTATCCTCGGGCTCGAGACGCACGCGTTCCCTAAACTCATTGAGACGGCTCTGAAACTCATTGCGATTCAACATGACCTCGCGGTCATCCTCATCCTCATCGGGCGCCGTGGGCACACTTATCTCGCTCCAAGTGGTCATGTTATTCAACGCATAATCCGTGTTGGTAAATCGCTGTGTCAGATTGGCACTGCAAAACGTATAATTGGCACTCGTTGGCGGACATTGTTATGGTTTACAACAGCGAACAGCGAACAAGAAAACGGAAACGAAAACAAAGTTCAAGGTCAACTTACCGCTGCTTGCTGCCATTGGTAAAAATATAGAAGGCAACTTCGGAACGTTCTAGTTGCAGCCGTGTAACAACTTTGCCCAAGTCCGTTGCAATCGTCACCTGACAAAAATACACAAAAGAGATAATCTATAGTCTAGGTGTGCGCGTATGTGTATTTCTTTGTGTGTGTGTGTGTGTGTGTGTGTGTGTGTCCTTTTGCGCAGTTATCAAAGACGTTCGTCCTGGGCTAGGTGTGGTCTTGATTGGTTAGTCGTCGACTTGGTAACGCATTGAATAATTCATCAAGCTTTCTACCTTTTCTTGCATAAACTTATTAATTACTTAAAGGAAGCATCACCCTTGTTTGTTCATAAACAAAGGTTATTGAAACAAAAACGATGCGCTACCAAATCAAATGGAAATTTTGCATTTTAGTTTGAGCAAAATTATTAACTTAATAAATTTAACCAAGGATGTTACATATACTATATGTTAATGTTAAATTAGTATATGTTTCTTATGCTTTTTTTTTTGTATTATATTTAGATAAGTTTTCATTATTTTTGTATGAATTATGATTCATATCAAATTATTTACCAAACTTAAAATGAGTTTTTTCAAAATTCCATCGAATTCAACTAGAATTAAGTCACTTTTTCTTGTTTACACGCTAACAAATCTTATTATGTTTGGGATTTAGTTAGTTTACATATTAATTATTAATTTGCTTTGAGATTGCAACTTTGAGACAGAGCTTTCCCTGTCCATAGAAATAAAAGTTGAACTCAACTTCATGTTACAAGTTGGGACAACAACAAAAGTGTAACTTATCTAAACGCTCCATTCTATTGGAGTTTGTCATTTAGTAGTCAAAAAAACACACACACACTAGCCCCCAACCCCTAACCGTTAAATAATGGAAACTGCTAGAGTATGCAGTTTTCGTGGCTATCCATAGTTATTTCCTGTGTTTTGCATTCCTAAGTACGTGACCCAATTCAGTTGCTGTCTGTCCCTCAGTTCGCATTTCCTGTGTGTGTGTTTACTGCCCCACGCTCCTTCGTTCCCATCCTCGCCCATCGACCTCGCACAAAAACTGTATATGTGTCGTTGCATATTTCACCTATCAATTCACTTTAGCATCAAGCAATATTTTTTTTATTATTTCTCTCTCATATTTTTCGCACGCATTTGCATAAGAATTGGAATGTGCGTTTGGGTCGCGGTTTGTTGTTGCGAAAGGTCCTTGCCCACTCAAAGATGCTGATGCTCAGTTTCTGGAGTGCCTCGACGAGAGGATATTCTTCGTGCGGACTTCGAGCACAAGGCACTTACCTAAGCAAACAAATGTTGCCGATTGGCGACATGATCCCAACCAAACGCAACCAGCATTCCCAACCCCCTTTTTCAATTTCCCCCGCTAGCCGCGTAATAAACATTACCATGGCCACAGGACACTTGCCGCAAAGCTTGCTACATTTGTTTGATGGTCAAGTGAGCATTGAGCGACACAAGAGCTCAACCATGAATAGTTCACTATCCATCCTCTCTACTTGACGCATGATTGAATTTCAGTAATAAATATTAATTACGCTCGCTTTTGCTCACTATATCTTCTTGCTTTCTAGTGTCTATGTATCGTTGGGTATTGTTGCAACAGGCTAGTAAAGAAACAAATGACAAAAGTATACTATATCTTTTTATCAACGATTTAATCGTAAAGTTTGACTGTCTGTCCTTTTTTATAGATACAACAGAATTGGATTCTCAAAAAAAAATCTTTAAGCTCATTGTCAAATTTATTCCGTTCTAAGACAATTCGTTGATGATGATATTGTAGCTCATGACGATAAGACAATAACTAAATGATAGTGAGTTTAATTCACTTTTAAGTCCAGATAAAAGGAATATCTTAGCTTTGGAATAAAAAAAGTCTCGACGAAAGAATAAAAATGATTATATGATTTTCAACTTCATAGTTTGAGATGCAAAGATTTATTGCTGGGTATTTTCTAACTCGTTTCGCATTTGAATAGTTCTATCTTACCTGTGTCTCAATGTCGGCCACATCGGCTCTGTACTCCAATATCTCCTGCAGTGTCAGCGATGTTTGCACAATCAATGCCAATATTGGTATAAATGGTAGAATTATCATCTGCAAAATGTAAACAAATGCTTTCGGTTCAATGCCAAAGACTTGCTTGCCACACACACACACACACACTGACACAACCATCTATTCTCATTTGTGTGCGTGTGTGTGTTAAAAGAGTGATTAGTTTTTATCGTTTGGTGTAGCTAATCGAGTCACTTCATTTAGGGAAAGAAAGGCACGTGACCGACTTATTTTGTGCTAATTAAGATGCATACGCTCTGCTAATTTATGCCGAGTGTTGGTGTTGAGAGGACACCGTCTAACAACTCACCTGCATTAGTTGCAGGCGTCGTCCTGTTTTAATGGCCGGATTTCGTGCAGCAGCACTGCAACATCTGCCACTGCCACCAGACGATACATCCTCGGAGCTAATCGAGCGCACGGAAATTTTATCGAGCTGCAGATTGTGGTGCGAGGTGTGTGTGGGCAACATGAATAGGCCACCGCTGCCACCGCCGGCACCAACAGGTTGCGCCGGATGATTCGATTTGCAGTTGCTAATGTTGATCTTAATGCATGTGGATGCCGCAGCCGAGGCTGATGCCGTTGCCGAAGCCGATGCCGAAGCACTCGCATCCAAAGCTGTTGTCTCTGTTGTCTTCCTTTGCATTGTGTTGTTGTTGTTGTTGTTGACTATTCAATTTGTTAGCTGCTATACCATTTAGCATATTGTGAGCACATTGGCAACGGCTCATAAACACAAACGTTTATGGCTGCATAAAAAGCGATACATAATAATTGTTCAATACGATCTCTTTTTTTGCTATTCAATGCCACAAAACACGCAAACAAACGGACACACACACACACAAACACAAACACATTCAGTTGTAGAGTTTCTGCCCTGCAGTAATGAATTGAATAAAGGACGCGTAACATAATTGCAAATACGAACAAATAAACACATATGGGGGGCAACACACCCACAAACACACAAGCTTCCCCTCCCCCCCCCCTATGCTCGAGCAGGCAGGCAGCGTCCGTCATGTCAGCAAAACAAATTTGATGGATGAGCAGCTGGATGGGGTTTGATATTTGTGTGTGTCCTGTCGCACTTTCAGTTTAATTGAAGCAGCCACACATTTGATAGCGCGCAGCAAATAAAGGATTATGTATGAGTCGCCATGTATTTTCTGCCAGTGCATATCGTTGGTCAAACAATCTAACACACACACACACACACACTAACACACATACAATATCCTTTTAAGTGTCCGTTGTCTTCTTGTCTTCTTGTTTACTTTTCACACACATCAAACGCCTTTATTGATTAAAGTTTTTAATTGCATCGACAAATTGTCATCAGCTCGCTCATGGGTGTAAATCAACACATTAAGTAATAATGTCCAAAAACGAGCTGCTACAAACCAAATTATGATAAAAACAAAAAATTATGGCCAACCATCATTAAAATTTTTGATGTTACCATTAAGTTTTCAATTTAAACTTTGCAAAAGCAGCGTAAAACAAAATTGTATATTATAACTGTCGAGAACTTATATTGGCAATAAATATTATGATTATTATTATTATTTTTATTGCCACATTTAATGTCTGCGACATTCGCACAACAACAAAATTCAATTATCTATTTTGGTAACGCACTTAAGTACCGTTAAAACCGTATTTGTTTCCGCCACAAGGAGCACAATACACATTCGAGGAGCGCCCAGAAGCAACTGAACTTAAACCTGTTGAGTTTCGTCCGTTTATAGTAGTAAAGTTCTAGCCACATTCCTATGGGGGGGCGTTAGGTCAAATCCACCCCAAAAGACCACCCCAAAATGTTAGACTTGCTGTAAGCCCGCTGTTAACAAAGTAAGTTGAGTTTATTTACCTACAGCATTGAAACCAGCTGCTATTGTAAGTATTTAAGTTTGATGTTTCCTAATTATTTTATTTTTTTCTATTTTTTAAAATTAATTTTAAAGGCCTTATATATTTAGCTAACTGTATTGGATGATTGTTTTTGAAAAGTAACGGTCAAATGCATTAAACTAACAGGTTGCACTGCTTGCTGAACTGCGTTTCACTGCTTGCGGAACTACGTGCAACTGCTTGTTTAACATCTGATTGCTGTAAGAAGCTACCTGCGCTTTCACGCTGCAAAGCTGCCTGCTATTTTAGGACATCGCTGCTGATGAATTTTTATTAACGGTTCCAATTAAACAACAATTAAACACGTCGTATGATTAATGGCAGGCTATTAAGTTAAGTTATTAAACAAAAATATAAGCTAGCATGTAATTTTATTTGACTGACTTTGTCACGCCTTTTTGTGGCATGAGATCATCGTTTGCGATAAACATACTTCATTGTTGCTTCAAAAAAAAAATTAAATAAACTGCCTAGAGCAAAAAACAGACTTTCCCAAAAAAAAAGCAAAAAAAAGCTCAACGGCCATTTGCATAACTAGCTGTAAAAGTGTTTAACAAACGGCAGCGATTGGTTGAATTCAAATTCTGCCAAAAAAAAAAAAAAGCACCCAAAACGAAATGATATTCGAAACGACAAGAAAATATATACAAACTGTATAAACACTCAGAAGATAATATATATGTATATATAGTTGGGCATAGGCAGAAACCTGTTCTAAACAGTAGAAAGAGCAGTGTCAAGCTAAAAAAAAAAACATCAACATCAACAACGTTGCTGTTGGTCAAAACGCTTTAAAGCATCATCGCAGACCACCTTGCTGCTGCCTCTCTTCTCCCATCTCTCTCCGCTCACTACTCTCGTCTTTGTTATCTGCGTGTGTGTGTGTGCGTGTGTGCGTGTGTGTGTTTCCTTATAAAATTCAATTGGGATCGGGTAACTTTGAACTGGGCGGCTAGGTGTTGTGTGTTGTCCAAATTGATGTTTCAATAAAGACTATAAATTTATGACTTACGAATCGAGTGGTCAGAGAGATTCCCAGCGGACAACTCTAGGAGGTGTCGCTATTGGTGCTAGAATGAATTAATTTCGACAATTTATGAGCCAATCTTGGCAGCCAGCCCGCCAGCCCGCCAGACAAGCTAGTCAAATGGTCTTGTCTTTCACAGCTGCTCGGGTGGTCGATGATCGTTTCTATTCGATTGAATTGAATTGAATTATAATTTGATGCCATAGCCCATCTGCATACATTAACGAGCTGATCGGACCACATAAGTCTGGCAGCTGCGACACAATTAGTTGACCGCCAACTGGCCAAATGCCAACTGTCAACTGCCACCAGCCAACAGCCAACAGCCAAACAAAATAGTCAAAACCAAATAAAATGTCTGTACATAAATAGTCCGCATTGCCGCATTTTTATCCCAAAACATCGGAAAGATCAGCATAAGCGTAAATATATTAGTCAATCAAACTTTTTGCAAGTCGATGTAGCAATGCTCTTATATAATAAACTAAAAATGCTTCGGGAATACGCATAAGATTTGGGATATTATTTAGAGCCGTAGGAAATTTGCACTGCTTGGATTTGTTAAATTCGTTATATGAAATGGATTTTTGATTTAACCAAATTGAAGGTTTCTGAAACTAAATTCGTATTAAGGAAATGCACTTATGTGATTCGTTAATCAATAAGATCTACCCAATATTTTATACACTATTCGAAGGCTATGCAAGAGCCGGAACCAAATAGCTGTCCACATTCAGCAGCCTTGTTGCCATGAACTGACTCTTAAAATGTCTCATTTAAATAACTTGGATGCATTTAGTCATCCTTTTTGTCCCAAGTTGGCAACACTCGGGCAACTCGGTCTCTCTGTTACTTTTTGTCGTTTTCGTTGTTGTTTGTTGTTGTTGTTGTTGTTGTTGACGTTGCAGGGGCACAGAGACGACGTTGTCAACTTAAGTGGTCAGCACCGTGGACAATGTTGAATCGTTGCGGATGCTCGAGAGTGTCGAGAGTATGTAAATCTTTAGCTTGGCTGCCACATTCTGTAGATGCTTGTTGGATTTAGGATTGTGCTGCTGTTGTCTTCTGGCTTGATCGATTTTGGCCATGTCAGTGGCTCATTCAATTGTTCGAACGTGTGTGTGTGTGTGTGTGTGTGTGAACATGAAAGATTTACATCTAGTTAATGTCTGGACATAATGGAGACATACTAGGCTATTGCATTTATTGTTTGTGCAAACTTTTATTTAACAAATCTTTCGTCTTGTTGACGGATTCGGGATATTCTGCAGTCAGCATTTGAAGACGCTTCTTTTATTTATTTATTTTTTCTTAATTAATTCAAATGCAATTCAGCTGCGAGTGAAGACGCACTGATTGAAGCTGAAAGACAGCACGTGAGCCGCAGATTGTTAACAACAAACCGACAGGACAGACACTGTCACTTTTTTCCATTATCTTCTTACTCTTTACGCTTGCCCTTTCAAAGGAGAATAGACAGACAGACAGAAAGAGAGAGAGAGAGAGAGGGACAAACGCGCTCATTCAGTAAACGTTTGTGATTTGTAACGATTGTGCAGTACATAAATCAGTCATGGATTTATTGCGAGAAATGAAATTTTGCTGGCATCGACTCCAACTTCGACTCCAACTCCAAATTCAACATCGTCTACAACTTTGGCTGGGTGAAGGTGAAGCATCTTCTTGTGGATTGTAGCTCGGGCTGCTGTTGCTGTTGCTGTTGCTATTGCTGCTGCCGCTGCTGCCGCTGCTACTCTTGGGTCGTGGTCGTGTGAGTGGCGCTGCGTGTGGGTCGCATAAATTTCACGCTTTGCGCAGGCGCTGCTACAAATCGATGTTCTGTTTTTATTTTGTTTTGTGAAGAGACTCTTTTCAGTTTTTTTTCTTTCTGTTTTTTATTTAAGTTTGTTTTTGCTAGGTTTTTTTTTTTATGAGGCAAGCAGCGACCGTGCAGCGCCGTTGGCTAAAATCGATAGTGCCGATTGTTTGACAGAGACGAACCAGGAAATTGTAAGAGCTGCAACAAAACATGTGCTATATATATATATATATGACCTGGCTGGCATTAGCATTTGTAAGGCCATGAGGGCAGATCACGAGTCACACAAACTTGGCTAAGATGTGTCCCTGTTGCAGCCTTCTTGCCACAGCCTGTGGACACGCAATGCGCTGCTAATTGTTCAGTTGGGGCCAACACAAACAAATGCTGTAACTGAAATGCGAACCGCTGAGTCGCTAACTGCAGACAGTGGCTAAGAAAAATAAATATGTATATAAAAAGAGTAAACATTTTGCAGTTAAATTATTCGCATCATATCTGATCGCATGACAGTTCTCAATTACTTTTCTTTTTTTCATTCATTCAAAATCAAAAACCATTTATCCCATTGCGCAATTGTGTGAAATGTGAAAATGTTTGCCGAACAAATTTTATTTTTGACATTTGATATATCAAAGTATTTGATGTGAAGCTATAGATATGTAAATGAACGATTTCAGTTAACAGACTTGATGAAAATTACCTAATAATAAATAATAAAAATTCACAAATGTTCTTGTTTTCTTTATGAAACTATGCATATGATAAACTGATTAATACTTACAGTAGAAAAGTTTTCTTTTATCTGTATTTGTTTAAGTGAAAAATTAAGAATTACAGTCAAATCTAAGAATTGTTGTTTTTCCCACACTTCAGTTACTTAACGAAATCGAACGAAATTAAATGCCTGATTTGAATTCGCATTTTAAATAATAAAAAATTTCACTCAAATTCTCTTTGGTACAAAATCCTTCAAATGGGTTCAATGTGCCCATCAACGGATTTCAGTTTCCCTTTTCGTGTTTTGCTTGTGTCAGGTCTAACCGTTGTATTTAGCTTGTATGCTTGCTGGCATTCCCGTTAACTTTTTGGCCAAAAACTTATAATTTATGGCTGGGGTAAACTGTGCCTAATCCCTGTCCTAATCGTCTGGGCTGCTGCGGCCGCTGCCACTGCATGCTATGGTCCGATAGCAAAACCGAAAACAAAAAATGCCAAAACATTATACAAAAAAAAAAAAAAGTCAGTCACCTCGAAGCCAGAGCCACGTTTCGCTTGTGGAGTATATATGTAGTAGTGGTAGTATTTAACTTTCTTGTGCGCTTTTGTTATTTTTGTTTTCGTTTTCGTTTCATTTTTCGGCTTCATAATTTATTATCGCATTAAAGGCATCTCAATTATGGCTCCTGGCAGACATGAAACGCAAACGCAAACGCAAAGCCAACACACATACATACATATATACTAAAACTATTTACAAACTGCAAAGAAAGAAATCTGTGGCTAATAATTTGGCATATCTGGCGAATACAAATGCTTTCGTTTTGTGTTAATCTGCTGCTATCGAGCAATTACAAACAGTTTACAAATCTTTATTCAATTAACTGTTGTTGCTGTTGCTGTGATGTCGTAACTCAGCAACTCTCCAAGCCGCTTTCGTTTTGATTATGTACCGTTTATGAGTGTGAAAATGCCCAGCGAGTGTTGTAAGCATTCAGAGTCACAGAGTCGCTGCTTGAGCGCATAATACTGCAGCTTCAATTTCAGGCACATTGCAATCGTGACGTGATTTTGATTGCCGGCAGCATTATGCGGTCAAAAACGAAGGCGATCTACCTGCAGTCCGGCAGTCGTCCCTCTCTGTGTTTGGCCAGCCTTTGTTGCCAAGTTTTTTTTTTTTTTGTGTTTTTGTTCTCAGTTCAAGTTATAGCCGAACAATCAAACCAACCAACCGAGGAGCCAAAATTTGCACACTTTTACTTTCCCGATCTGTTTTGTTTAAGACCCATTGTTATTTTCCATTGGCACTTACTCAATTTGCCCGGAACTATAAATCCACAGTCACTATATCATTACTGTCCCGGGGACAAAGATTAATCGTAGACAAATTGTCGTCATGTCTAAACGTTGTCTGCTGCATTTCAATTCGCCCCAAAACGAAGACATAAAGCCAAGCTGGCAGGTGCCGCTGCGGCTCTCAATACTTTTCTATTTGTTTTCTTTTTTTTTTTTTTTCTACTCAAATCGCTTCGTTTGAGGTGCCTCTGATTTATGCGACTATTCAAATAGTCAAAATATAACACTTTGGTGCATGCCAGAAACCTAAGCACATGAGAAATGTGCGAGATATGATAACTTTAAATGTGTATGACTGTTGAGATATCCTGTAATCAGATTGCACAACAGTTTTTTTTTTGGAGTTTACTCCTCAAGAATCGTTTTGCATATAAGTAGCCTGGTATGAAAAAGTATGAGAAGTAAAAGCAACTGAAAACTTGCGCCTGACGAATGTTGGATACCCTTATAACATACATATCATGCTACATATACACAGTTGCGCTCATATTTTATTAGTGTGTCCAACATTCTCTAGTTCATTCTCTTATTATTAAAGAATTCCGTTATGCTATTCCGAACAAGAGAGGAAAAAACGTTGCCTGATTAGTTGTTGCTTCACACAAATGCACACCCACACCGCGAATACAAATATAAATATGAATGTCTTGCTCTAACTACAGAGAGCGATCGTTAGCTTCCACATGTCCACACGAATTCCACTTGTTCCACTTAAACAACAAAGGCAGTCGGCCTAAAACTTAGCTTGCCTTGACAACGCAGGAAGCTTATCGTCCGTTCATTTATTCAATTAAAATTGATACGCGCTATATTAAAGTTTAAATTGTGCTTATATAAAGCACTGAACATACGCAAAGTGTTTGTTAAATTAAGGATTGCCGTTTAATTGCCTTTGAAAGTGCTTTTTGAGCAAATCCAGCTTGAAAAAAAAGGACGCCAACTTTTCTTGCGTTGTCGAGTCGCGAAAAAAGAGAGAGAGAGGAGATTCGCGCCCATACGTGAGCGTTGTTCTTGCTTTAACTCGCTGCAAGTCTTCCAAATAAGCGAAGCATTTTAGACAGTATTAATGACTGTATATTTTTTGATTTTTTTTTTGTGAAGTGCAGTGAAAATATAATATTAAAATAATATTAATTTATAACATCACTTTATTTTATTTTTTTTTTTCTCGTGTGTGTAGTGCAGTGAGCTTTTTGTTTTTGTGAAAGTGCCCAGCGAAAAGAGAGAGAGAGAGAGAGAGCGCGTGAGAGCGCTTGCATTGAACTGCGTTGTGTTGTTGCTGCTGCCGGTGAGTGAATTTTGCCTATTATACACACATGTATTATATTGATCACCCTGTTAATTTATCACCCTGTAACAACAGTTAGATTTGATACAGTAGCAGTAAGTTTCATTGCTGTTGTCGGCAGCAAACGACATCGACAAATGAACTACTTACTAAATACAATTTCGTTATTTGTGTGCAGCTTTGCATAACTGTATGGCAAGGAATAAGAATTCCGTTATGATATTGCGAAGAAGAGTAAACTCGAGTCGTGCGTCGCAGCTGACACACACACAATTTTTTTTTGTTCCCTTGAGATTCGCTACATGGAAGTTCGTCTGTACCAGGAAATGGGATAAATTGATAATTATTTAGTTTGAAATTGATTGGAAATTGTTTTAAGTAAAGTTAAAACTGTGTTAAATGTAACTGATGATTAAAAAATGACCGATCTCCTTAAAAAATATTTTACGATTTAACTAAAAATATTAAAAGATAATTTTGATTTTTATCATTTATAAATGATAAATGAATTGATAATTATCAATCATTTAGATTGAAATCTCTAAACAATGATGCCGATATCTCCTATTACAATGAATTCTCGTCAAATATGACAGGAATATAATAAAGCGATACAATTTGTGTAAAGATTTGCTTTTTTTGAAAATATTAAATACACGACACTATGATACCCCATTTCTAATTCGTTCTAGGGTATGCATTAACAAATTGAAGACGTTGCCCAGCCCAAAGCACGCTTCATTATTATTAGAAATTCCAGGCGTTGAACCTGTCCAAGCATTAACGCATATTGACATTTATTTTTATTTTTTTTTTCAACTCCCTCTCCCGCTTACCCATAGGAAGTGCCTACAAACAAATGCATTGAAACCTCTTGTTGTTGTTGGAATTGTTGTTGCTTTGTTGCTTTGACGATGATGACAAATGGCTTCCATTTCCTTTCTGTTGATCAATGCCGATATCAGTTGATACCTATGTTTGGTTGTTTCAGCTGCACAAAAAAATAAAAGAGAAGTCTCTTATTTTGTTTTTTGTTCGAATGGAGTTGTGTGTAGTCAGTTTCTCATTTTGGGGTATGCCAAAATTGCGGCGATCGTGTATTTTGTTTCATTTTCGGTAAAGGGTATAGAATGAGAAATGCGCTAATTACAAGCACTGAGCACTCGTTAATTGAAGTTGTCAACGGGCATGTCAAAAAATATGCCAAGCGATGCGAAAATGCACCTTTTCTGGAGTTGTGAGTTCGTTACATTTGTTCGTCGGTTCGAGGTAAAATCAAAAGACAACCGATCCGATCCGATCATGGGCAAGGGCATGCGGCAATGTTGCCGCCCAATTATCTGTGAATTGAACTAACCAAAAAGAATATGAGACGAAAGCAAACCAAAAAATTGATCTGCTGGCAATGGCGCCATTAATTATCACAAAAACGGATACATTTCTTTATAATTAGGCGGGTGAATGACATACGCAGGCAGTTGCGAGAATGGGAGCCAACCTCTCATGCAAAAGGTGACCAGCCTAATGACAACATCGCTTCCGACTCGATGCACAACTGCAGCTGCAAGTGCTTGCAACAGCAGCCGTGAGCTGCATGGGCTCCATTAGCAGGAGTGATGCAGCGCCTAATAGAGAAGCATTACTCATGCTCAGCAGGACATCGTTATGGGCCGCGTGTCTAGCCGGGATTCATTGGCTATGGAATTGCGGATTGCGTTTGGTTTTGCCTATGCGTTTTGCAGCTTGCCTCTCTCTCTCTCATCTTTGTGGCGGCGCAGTGTGCGTTCGAGTTAAACATGCAATTGAGAAATTTATTAAAAATCATTTTCATTAATTTGGTTATTTATGCACAGGATCAAACATTCAATTAGGCTGATGTTATAAATCTCGCATTCATTTTTCACATGCTACAGCCACGCGTCGCATCTATAAATCACACACACTCACCGGCGCGCAACTGCAACTGTTGCAACAGCAGCAGCAGCCCACGGGACACCGCGACTTCCAGACTTTAACTAGGACTGTTTAACTCATCTTTGAGTTCCACTTTGCCTCAATTGGTCCAATAACATTTAATTGTCAATAAAAATAAATAAAACCAAATCGCATGAAAATTGTTTTTCTTGCTTTTGTTTTTCGAAAGGTTAAAAGTGAAAGATCTCCTGCTGACTTGCAACAATGACAAAATGCTTTACGAATTACGAGCTTGTTGTTGCCAGCATTGTTATTGCTATTTTTTGTTATTGTTTTTTTTTTTTAACTTTATTATTTTGTATTTATTTGTCATGTTCGGGCACGAAAAATGAGAGTAATAAGATGCACAAAATGCGATAAAAGCTAGCAATAAACTTTTACAAATAAATCTTTTTTTGTGTTGATGCAAACAATTGTATGCTCTTTTTATAGTCAAATTGGTTATGGGCAAAAAATGTTATTTTATGGAACCTGTTCTGTATCTTTTTTTTAAGTAAGTACTAAAATTCCACATATGAACTAGTTTATTGCCATTAAAGGATTGTAAATAAATCTTGGTATCTATTTTAAAAATTTTTAATTTATTTTAAATAATGCTCTGAAAAGAAACCAAATTTAATTTATAAATTTTAGTGCACATTAGCAATAGCTGAAGGAAAATAAAATAATTAAATCCAAGAGAAGAAAATTATTTTAAAAAAATAAATAAATATAAAAAATGGTTACCATTAATTTTCAAAAATCAATTTTGAGTATTATTTTAAATAAATATGAATTGAAATGTATCAAATTAATAATTTTGTTCGATGCTTTTCAATTTGCTGACTGTTTGATTTTCCTAGAAAATATATATTGTGCCAACTTTTTAAAAACCTTAAAGTCTTTGTTTATTGGGCATTCAAGCCAATAAATTGACAAAGTTAAATCAGTTAACGATAATATAGCAAAAAAGAAACTGAACAAATTTGGGACATTTGTTAAGCTGACCTTTTGGCTGACCCTAAAAGTAAATCTCAGCTGCGGCATGGACTCAATAAAGGCTGCGGCAACAGCAGCAGCAGCACCCACAGCTGAGCAGGAAGCTTGATGTTGTTGCTTATCGTTCGCCAAAATCGAACTTTGCTGCTTAGCTGAGCAGCACAGATTGTAAAGCCTGCCTCTTTCCCTTACCCCCATTATCTTATCATATGCTATGTTTGATTTGCCAGGCGAGCCTAGATCATAAAATAAAGTTAATAAAAGCAAAATCAACTTTAAAGGCTGGCCGGTAGTTGTTTGTCTGGCTGGTTGGATGGTTGGTTGGGGCCATCATCAAAAAGCCGACAAATGGGGCGTGACGCGACTATCAGCACGGCCAGGCCCCCATTTTTAGTTTGGCCTTACATTATGGGGCTGTGGCAACAATTTTTGATATAATAAATTGCATAGAAACATAAATTTAATTTATAACGCCTCCAGAACGACAGAGAGTCTAGCTGCCCTCTTAGCATAACAATTAAGACATCATAACCTAAGCGAGAGAGCGAGAGTAAACAAGAGAGAGAGATAGCAATCAATGTTTAGTTGACAAAATGGTGGAATACAGCTAAATGTTTTATTTCGTATAAGGAATACCAATACAATAAATGGCGCTTTAGTTGGCGCTTTTTGCACTCTCACATTTTTCGTGAAAGTGGTCACAAAAAAGAGGGGCGCGCCCTTGATCCGCCCCTTAAGCTTGACAGTGTTTACCTTGCAACATTACTTCAACAATAACAACAAAAACAATAATAAACAAAAACCATAACATTCCGCGCATGCGCACTTGGCTCATATTTGTTTGGTCGGTCTGTCTCTCTGTGTGTGTGTACATATATTTGCTTGTGTACTTTTCCTTACACTTCACACCTCGCACTCCCCTCAACCTTATACATAGCATTGGTTGATGGCTCTGCTCGCGCTGTGCGCACGCTGATTGATGACTTTCATTTGCCATTCGGACAGCGCTACATTAATATCAACAACAGCGTTCTCCAGCTAGCTAGGCAGGCAGGCAGGCAGGCAGTCAGACCCTACAGCATTTGCTCATCAGCATTTGTTGCTGTTGAGCGGAGAGCATCATTTGGTTTAAGGCCGACTCTGTCGCTGATTCTGTGGCGACGACGGGCATCCACTCGCTTTCGAGGCGTCACAATTGTGCAGAGAACACCCAGGAATTTGTGGCATTTTATGGGGCTTAGTGTGTGTGTGTGTGTGTTTGACTATTGCTTTTCGAGTGTTTGCAAAGCCATCTACATATCTGTATAACCACAATCCACAAATCCACTTTCCATTAGGTACACATGCGAGCATAATCGTTCTGGGCCGTGTTAAATTTATGAGTACTCGTATTTAGTTGTAGTCACTGTTTGTTTGTACTCTACTTTTCAAAGAAAAATTAGGCATGCCTACTAATTTAGTAAGTTTGCAACAAACATCATTAGATAATGACACTTAACTAAATAGAAATACTAAACGAATCGAATTTTTTAAATTTCATTCATTCATTCATTTATTTAAATTATTAATAGAATTTCTCTGGGTGTCCCCAATCCTTGTATGATGCTGATCTTTGCCACCCATAAGGTGACGTCATCACTTACCTTCGCACAAAATTTGATGGCTCTTGTACCATAATAATCACTCGATATCTTTCAAATATCTTTACAAATAGCTAAAAGTAGCCAAAAGTTTACTACCCATTTCCTTACCAATCATTACCAATATACAGCACTATTCGGCGCAAAATGAGGCAAGAGACAAGCGGCCGGTGAAGTCAACAGAATTTGCTCGTTGCGAAGCTGCAAGTTGCGATTCGCAGCCATCGGAATCATTACTCACGCGCACTAATCCCAGCGACTCCATTTGCCAGCTGAAGTTGGAGTTGGAGAGCAGACGCGAGAAACCGAAAAGAAAAATCACATGCGCAGCATTTAAAGATTTGGGGCGAGAGCGCGGAAAAAAGGCAACAGCAGCAGCAGCAGCAACAACAGCGCGAACCACGACAGAGCCAACGATAAGCAGCTCGGAAAAACTGTGCATTGGGGCACACAGTAAGCAGCAGCCGTAAGCCCAGGCCAATTGAGTTGTTCCCCTTGGCCAACTGGTTGCTCCTTTGGCTTAAAGCTTTAACTGCTTCAGAGGCTGTTGCTGCTGCTGCGGCTGCTTCTTCTTCTTTCTCTAAGCATGTGCTGCACGTAATGGTGTTGCATTTATTAAAGGCTTTTGTGCGTGCGGGCCAGGCTCCGAGCAGCACTTGGTCTCCACTCTTTCTCTGTCTCCCGTTCTCTCATCTCTGCATGCTTAATCCATAAATGGAAATTAATGGTTTAAATACGAATGTATTTGCGGCCATGTGTTAACTGAAAAATGAGTGAGAGAGCGAGACACAGAGAGAGAAAGAGGTAAGCAAGCGCAGTCGGAGCCTGGGACAGGCTAATGGCTCTGGCCTCGTAACGGTACCGCTTGAGTGCCACCGCATTTGCGCCATGGCCAAGCAAAAATATTAAGACATAAATGTCGTCAACAATGATACGGACTTACAGACTTATGGACTAGGTAGATGAGGCATTTTGCTTGCGCGTAGGCGGCACGGCACAGTGGTGCATTTGTATGTTTTGTTGCTCACAAAATGGGTTTTCAATTAAGGTACGCGCATTATCCATATATCATCCGATTGGCTGTCGTAATGAGCACAACAATAACACACACTCACACATAATCAGCGTCGGAAATGGGCTGAAAGATTAGCGCCCACCAGGCGCAAAATAAAAAAAAGAAGCAGAAGAATGAATCTATCTTTTGCTAGGCATTGTTCGGAGCCCTTTTCTTGGGTCATTTGGCCAATGTTGGCCGTGGTCAGCACATAAGTGCATATAAAAAATGATACCACAATTTATGGGCGACATCTAATGGCCGACACAGACGGACTTGCAACAGTGTTGGCGGATTTGTGGACTCGACTGCACTGCACTGTTGCATGCAGCAGTTGCTGTTTGCCGCACACATCACATAAAACATAATCAAGTTCACCATTCACCGGCGGTCAGTCGTTCGGGGCGACAATGGCAGCCTGCATCCTGCCTAGACTCAACTTCCAGTCCACTATGCAAGATTAATTTTGCAAGCATATTGTCATATTTTCTTGTCGCATGCGTCACTTTAGACTCTCTTGTTGCCTCTTTTTCTTCGTTCGTTCTTTCTTTCTTTTTTTATAAGCGTTTTGATTCCATTAACTCACACAGTTGCAACGTTTGCAGGCTGCAACGTTGCACATTGCTGTATCGCATTTGGTTTTGGTATCAGTTCTTAGCGAGTAATTTTCATAACTTTTGCTCCAAATTATTTGCCATTGGTTGTTCGCATTAAACGCATTTGTCATTCGGGGCTCCGAGGTGTGTATTAATTGTTGGCCATTTGGCATTTGGCAATCGCATCCATTGCCATCCACAGATGCGTGGGCGTTGTCAGTAGTGTTGTAGGTGTGTGTGTGTTCACTGCTGCTGCTGTTGCATCTGCCATAAGTACTTTTTGAGCACACACACTCTCTCCGCATTAATAATATCAATTGGAATGCATTTAATGCATTTTCACAGCTCAATGTGTGAGTGGGAAAGAATTGAGCCTTAATCGATATAAAGCTGTTTGTTTTGGGTTTAGTTACTTTAAATTATTATCAAAAAACAGATAATAATAAAACAATGAAATTTAAGAAAGTTTGAAAGTTAATTTTAAGCAAATGAATGAATGAATTTCTTGTTTTAGAATAAATATTTATCTCAGCTTAAATTCCTACACTAATAGTTAAACGTTTTTAAAGAGTCTTAATATTATTTAAGCGTAAACTTTGTGTAAACACTTCAAGAGTAATTTTTTGGACTTCTCGTTTATGTAAATTAGCTAGGCAAGTACGCATTATCATAAGTATTTCATTTGTTTTCAATTGTTTGCTATACCAACAACAACAACAAAAGTCGTCACGAGCATTTTCAAAAGCCGCTTTCATTCAAACTGCTTTTCACGCCAAGTTCGTTGCCTAAGTCTTTTGTTTGCACAGACCACACACACACAGCGACGGTACAACACTCCACGCAGCTATAATTTCGTGTTAAACGAAAAAGAGGCGGAGTTGAAGTAGGAGGAGGAGGAGGAGGATGAAAACGCATTGATTTCACTTATTTGAGCAAAACGAAACAAGCCCGTTAACAATTTGCTCGCAAAACATTTTACCCGGCCTCATTTCTAAAAAGAAGGTAGTAAACAAAGCCAAGGTCCAGACCCAGGTTCCTGGGTTCCTGGGAGTTCCACACACACAGGCAGCAGGAGTAGGAGCTAGGAGGAGGCGGACGCATCGACAACGCACGCCTGTTCACATTCAATAAATAAAATGTCAAAACAATAATGAAATGAATTATGAGCGCGCATCAGTTGCAGGCAGAAGCAGCAGCAGCAGCAGTTGGAGGCAACAGTTGAGGCAGGGCGGCGTGGGCTACCATTGCTGTGTAGCCTGGTCAATTTTGTTGTTGTTGTTGTTGCTTTTATTTATTGATTTCGTGCGTATGCACAATCAGCAAACACACACACACACAGATGCAGATAAAGACCGCATTTCCAAAAGGCCCAGCAACATTGTTACTTACTGACAATTGTCAGAAGGCTCGTTTGGCCAAACGATTGGCTGGCGGCCCTCAAGGCAGACGCGTAATGAAAATAATTGTGTATGAGTGTGCATGTGTGTGTGTGTGTGTGTGTGTGTGTTGATACGATTACGATTTAACTGTAGTATATTTGTACATTGACTCGGCAAACGCCAGGCGAAAATGCAATCAAAACTTTCGCTGCCAAACGAAAAAAAAAGCAATTATTTCGATAAAAATGACCGTTTACTGTCGCTTTGTGGATATTGGGCTCGAATTTATGTGTGTATACGATTAAACCAAATACCAGCAACAAACGCAACAACAACAACAATGCGCATCCAAGTTGCGCGAGGGAGTAGGCTGGAGCATTCGTTTTATAAGCAAACATGTTACCGTTGCGGCTGGTTGGCGACTTGGCTTTCAAACTGGGTCAAGGGAACGTACAACAATAATAAATAATAAAAATGATACACAAATGCACATTTCGTTGTGCCAATACAACAACAACAATCATCTTCATCATATTCAAATGTGAATAAACTTCAAGAATCGCTTGAGGCACATTTCGAATAAGTTTGTTTGTAGTGGGATTTATAGCATTTATTGATTCAAGACAATATTTTTTTCATTGGTTTTTGTTCTTATGGAGTATACTGATTGTTTGATGGTAATATTCTCTAAAAATTAACTTGATTATGCTGATTATTTAAATAAAAAATATTCTCAATATTCTCGATTATTAAATGAACAAATTCTTTATAATATGAAATTATTCGAGTAAAATATTATAAAACGAGCGCTAGAAAAACTATATAAAACATCATTATACACATGTTTTTTAAGAATATATTCATTGACGTATTATATTTATATTTTCGTCCGTCCTAACAAAAAAACAAAACATCACAAAATCTATTTTTATTGCATGTGCTACTTAGATTTCGTTACTATGGTCTGAGTTGTGTGTTAAAACAAATAAATTTATATGACAAAATTTACATTCATGTTTACAATTTCACACATTTGCTATAAATATGAACCATAAATGTGCTTAATATAATATTTATAACTGCAGCCCCTCATAAAACTCAAATCGATCTCGTCGGCTGTTTTAAGAGGCCATAACAAATGCCATCTCGTATGTGTGTATGTATTTCCGATTATTATGATCTTATAAATCCGTGTATGTGTGTGTGCAACAGTAATTTTAAGAGATTTATGCGTTCAGCTTTTTTATGGTGCACTTAAGTCTTGGCCACTTAGCCATTTTTGGCTTGCAAATTATTAGTCGATTTTATTTTTTGGGGGCGACAAATAAGGCGTAAGATTTGAAACGCCCAACAAAAATCGATTTACAAATATGGTTGATATGCATGTATTTTTATATATGACTGGATCTGATTTGTTGTTCAACATATTTTCCATAATAAAAAACACACCATATAGCTGTATATGTATTTGTTTATAAGTATATACGTATACATACATATAACAGCTGACAACGCATGCATAAATATTTTAACGATCCTCAATGCAAGCCGGTTTCTTTAGCCCTAGGCCGAAGCTGTAGCTGTAGCTGTAGCTGTAGCTGAAGTAAGCCTTATTTGGATCAAGATAAAAATTATGTATGATCGAAAATCAGTTTGACAACAAAATGCTTTATGTGCGCAATTCTTAACGCTGCAATTTAACAAAACGGCACATTAAGATGAAGACCAAAGGAGACAGGCAAGGGCCGCGGCCGGGTCGGGCCGGGTTAGCCCAATTCTCTTTGCTTATGTGAGAATGTGCGGAGGCATAACTTGAACCGAAAACGTTGCTGGCATGCTAATAAGGGCGACGGCGACGGCAACGGCGACGCAAACTTTTCACCCGGGCGAAAGTAGTCAAAGTTGAATGGCCCACCATCCTGGCCGACGCCCGCAATCATTCATCATAAACGCGGTAAGCGATCGGCAGCCGCATCACGACGGCAGCAACAGGCAACAGGCAGCAGGCATCAGCAACATCAGCAGCATCAGCAGGAATCGAGCAAAGCATCAGGGAATCAGGGGCATCATCAGGCATTTGGCAGTTTTGCCAGCCACCATATCTTCAACGTCGATCAATGCAAATTTTTATTTTATTTTTTATTTTTTTTTTTGCACCGATCAAAAACTGCCTACGCAGCCGAATGAAACGACGTCAGCAGCGGCTCAAGAATTATTATTAAATTCGATATAAATAATATTTTGCAAGCAAGACTTGTTCCCCCCTCAACTCTCTCAAACACACACACACACTTACATCCCCTCGACCTGCACACATTTTGCATGCTGAACTGCATCAACGGTCGGTGCTGCTGATTAATAAAAGACGGGCTGCGGCTGCTGTGGCAGCAAAAGTAGCAGCAGTGAGTGCCCCGATGGCCTGCGGTGCTTAAATTCTGAGGCATCTGTCAAACTGAGCGAAGGTGCACGTTTTGTATGCACAGCTTGATGCCACCACGGCCTGGACCCAGACTCAAACAGCAGACTCAGCTTCAGAATCAGTTTCAACCTCAGAAAAATAACTGGTGGAATTGGTGTTCAAATATTTTGCAAAAAAAAAATAAAAAAAAAAAAACGTAAGAAGTATACTTTGCATATGTGACACTCGCATAATAACGCTTCAATTAAGCTTCATTTTAAACCCTGGAACCTTGATTCCGTAGCAGTCCTTTGACACGAATTTCTTTTGTGTGTGCGCGCTTCGAATGCATCGAATCGCTTCCCGATGCATATCAATAAAGTCTGAAGTCAATTTTGATAAGCGAACGCATATTATTATTGTTATTATTAGCAATATACTCCAAAGTCTCGTCTCAGCTCCCTTCGAGAAGGGTGGCACAGGAGAATGGATCACTTATAATAAGCAGCAGAGAGCAGCCGCTGAATCCCTTCGAGCATTTCTTTGCAACATTGTCCGCCATGGATATCAGGCAACAATCGACATATGCAAAAAAAAAAAAAGAAGGGGGAAAAATGAAATAAGTAAAAATAAAATACAAAGAAAAAAATTTATACATATATGAAAAGAAAACGGAAAATTCCTGAAGCAGCGAGCCAAGGCGAAAAGAATACAACAAGAATTATGCAAAAATTATGCAAGGCGCAACAATTTACAAAGTGCCCGGTACAGTTGCACAGTGGTACAAAGCGTTATAAAATCCTGTGTGATGTGTAATTAGTAAATAAAACTAATATACAAATAATCAAATAAGGATAAAAATCTCAAGTTGAGAGCTACTGAAAGTTGACTTCTAAAACAATTCGTTTCAATTTAAGTCAACGAAAATGTATAAAATAAATGAATTTCTTTTGAGCTATTTGATAAAAATATGATTTCTTAATAAATACAAAATATGTAAGAATTTCAAACAGGTGTACTTTTTGTATAAAAGTTGAACTTTCAATGGGATTTCTATGGAAATCATTTTTTTTTTTGTACTTTTAATTTACTTTACTCACAGTCTGATATCCTTAAACAAAATGTGTGTACTAAGCGCACTGTGCAATCGATTTGTGGAATAGATAAAAATTGACGTTTTGATCGATATTTATTGTTGGTTCACATGGTATGCATAGCTATGATGACGACGATCGCAACTTCCAACTGGTAAATGGTAACTGGTAAACTGGCAACTTGGCCACTTTGCCAATGTCCTGCAGTGCTTGGATGCAATCAGTGATGATCTTAGACAGAAGCTTGGCCCAAAACGCAAAAGGGGCGGAACTGTGATTTAAGATTTCATTTCTTAGTTAGGTTTTGGGGGCCAAAACAATTTGTTACTGTTGCCCCGACAACAAGCGCAACTTCTTGTACGTATGTTAAGTGCATGTTGTGTATGGCTGTATGTTGTATGTTGTATGTTTTATGTTGTATAATTTCCTTAAGCTCTGCCCTCTCCCTCTTACACGCAACTGAGTGGCGTCCTGTTTTGCTGGTCGCTGCACTCTCGGAATACATTTGTAGTAATCACGCGTTATCGTCGCATTTGGACATTTTAAAAGGTCATAACTTAAAACCTTATCGCAGTGAACGGCAGACGGACAAAGGCACAGAAACAGCGAGTATTCCGGGCGACATGCGACACAAACACACACGACATATGCACACACACAAATACACCCATAAGGTCGTCCCAAAAGTAGCCGAAATTGAGCACAAGAGCACAAGGATAACATGAAATGCCACAGTACCGGAGCGCCAAAGACTTGAGTCGAAAAAAACACGCAACTTAGGAGACAGAGAAAACGAAAGAGAGAGAAAGAGAGAGAGAGACAGTGAGAGAATGGCAGGGAAGAAGTAACCATTGCATTCCATTGAGCTCGCTCTGATAATGAGACACACACACACACACACACGCGCGCACACTCGTTTAAACACACATTCACATGCACAGGACACCGTTTCTGAGAGGTTGCGCTAAAAGCGAAATGATAAGCTGACAGCTCTGGAGTAGGCGACCGAATCTTTTCGTAGCACTTCCTTTTGGCAAAAACCTGCGACGGCGGCATCGTGTTTTTTTTTGCTGTTGTTGTTTGTTTTTATGATAGCAACAGCGGGGGGGGAGTCCAGCCATTGAGTCCAGGCCTCTCGAACTGTGCGCCTATGACTCAGCCAGAGGCACTGACAAAGGCAAAGGCCAGACCCAGACAAGAACAGATCTGGCCAGATCTGACCATTTAGGCCACTTGCCGTTAGGGTGCGCCCAAAAAGTTTTGTCTTAGACATTTGGCAGCGTCGCAAAAGCAATTAATTTGCCTTTTCCTTTTTCTTGATTTGCCAAATCAAAAACTAAATGCCGACATTTGATTCCCATTCATGGTTTTTTTTTGGCGCTCTTTCTCAGCTGTATTGCCATTAATCGAAACATTTATTAATTTTTTTTATAATATGTATAAACTTAAGACTTTATGTGGGTTTTTTGCTGAATATCTATTAAAAGTCAGGATTAAACGAAGTGAACATCAGCTTTCAAAGTTCTAAGAACTTTACAAATTTTTTATTATATTTTTACTCAGCACTTAATAAAACTTGTGGCTTGAAGGCATCGTAAAAGTATTTTATGCAAAGCATTAGACAAAATTTTGCTTAAAATCTTATATTTTAATAGCTTTGCAAGGAATTAGGCAAATTTTATAAGAACAACCATGAGACTTTTGTTTATATTTAAATAAGAACTCTAGAAAAACTTCGATAATACTTTAAAAATATTATAGTTCTTATGGTAAAACTCAAAGCAAATAAACAAAAATGTTATTTAAATAATAATGAAATAACAGCTGCTTTGTGATACACAAACCTTGGAAATTTTTCGAGTTTATTTAGACAGAGAGTATCCTTAAATAAAAAGCAAATTAATGAAGCGCATAAATGCTGGAATCGGGTCTGTTTCAGAGTCGATAAGTATTAAATGCCTTTGGCTCTCGGATATCAACGAAATTATTGAACAGCCGGCAACGACAATAGCCCAAACAACAATAACAACAACAAGTTAAACAAACGCTAGACAGTTTATATTGTTACCATTTTCATTTGCGGCCTTTTTATTTAGAAATAAGATACCCAATGCGTATATGCGCAAAGCAACGATCCGATTATCATCTAACTGTGTACATAGTTTTCTTCATCTCTTCTCATCAGAGTGCGTTTGTGTGTGTTGACATTCCTTTTTTTTTTTGTGTGACATTTTCTACGAAAACTCAATACAAACATAGTAGGTCCCTAGCTGATACTCACAGCACTCCCATTCAATGACATGCCTTAAATTTACGACAATAGACAAACAGGTAAACGTCGTAAAGGTCCATGGGTCGAGGGGTCATTGGCGAGGGGCTTCACTTATAGCCCTTCAACGATACGCTGATGACTATCGCAACTGGACGACGACGACGACGACGGCGACGTCGAAGTGAAGTCGGCACAGATGACTCATCAAATTAGCGTCCCGGGGCTCGAGCGATAAGCAGCGACCCGAAGGATTAGCGTTTGAGAAATAACCGTGTGCCCATCAATGGAAATAATGTACAAAGACGTAACGAAAGTAAAAGAAAGAAATAGTTCGAGATTGAGATTGTAAATAAAAAGTGCTCATATCATTTTACAAATACAAACCAAACCACTCGAGAATTGACACTGACTGGTCAAAGTCTACACATACTATGTATAAATACAATATTATCTCTTTCCGTTTCGATTTTTGATGACCCTATTTTGCTGGGAAAAGTCACAGGCATTTCCCGACGAGGGTTAAAAGATAGTAGTAGACCACCCTCATAAAGAAGCGTTTGTCAAGCGATTTATTAATTGCTGGCATTTGTTATTAGTTAATTGGGAGCAGGGGTCGAAGAGATTTTTTTTACTCTCTCGACTGCCAGGTGAAATCCCTCTGGAGAGTGCGTTTTGTTGCAACAACGTTCATTTTACAGTTAGCCGCGCAATTATTCGTTCAATTTACACAGGAAGCTTTTGTCGCTGATGAACGCAGTATGGGCGATAATCCGACAGCAAAATATGCGAACGTTAATTACGCTTTTGAGAACGTTTTACCAAGACAGCGCCAAAGACAGGAGAGAAGACAGAGATTGGGTCTGTGTGCACATTGTTGGCTTTGCCTTTCAAAGAAGAAGCTTTGCAGCCAGCACAAGGAGCAGCAACGGCTTGATGCCTGACGGCTGATAATGCTGATCGCATGAATGATGGAATCGAACGCGACTGCCACAACATGCGGCTGCCATACTGGTTTTTGATCGATTAGAGCCAGCTCGCAAGTTCCCAGTTGATTCCTCTCAGCCTACCACCAGCTTGATTGAAAGCTTGCAAATTATTTGAGAATATGCTGCACTTACGCATCTCTCTCTCCCCACTCTCCCCCCCTCCGTGTGTGTGGATGTGTCACTCGAGCTCCGCTTAATGTCGTCTCGTAAAATGTTTAGAATTCATTTTGTTCGTTTGTGTGTGTGTGAGTGTGTGTGTGTTTTTTTTTGGTGGCCGCCCAAGTGCATTTGGGTTTTAAGTTCGGATTTGGATTCAGATTCGTTTAGGCCTCACACTGCGCCTCGAACCATTTGTCTTGACCCTAAGTGCTGCATGCGGCGTTACTTTCGTTTCTGATTAATTTGGGCTAATTTGTTAAGTAATAAAAGGCAGTTGCCCAAAACGAAGTTGTAAAAATAATATAAAAACAGTTTGAAACAAATTTCCGTGATCTTCATTGAGGCTGCGATTTATTAACACTTAACATGGCACACAATATGCAATCCAAAAAATCCAACAGCATTTACATTGCGTAGGTGCCTCAAAGTAGGGCGCCAAATTGTGCACGTTGCACGGCCTGCTGGTTGCCCCTTGCTTCGTGGTGATGCATTAAGAGCGGGTTTAGTATTTCGATTATTGACTTCCAGTTCTCTTTATGCCACAGCAGCAGCGGGTGGTGGCATTATCAAAACAACAACATTTTGCTGTTGCTGCTTACTTACTTAAAAAAAAAAAATACAACAGATTGGTTTAATTGACTGGTCGAGCAGGCTTAAAGTACAAAGCTAAATCTGGTTGGAAAGCGTTAAAGCACTCAGAATTAAATCGGTGTTATAAAAGTAAATGCTTTCAATTGAATAAACTTTACAGTAATCTTGAATATTGATGGGATTTGAGAGTTTTAAAATATATTTATTTAATTTATTTTTTAATTTATTATTTTTTTCTGGGTTGGCAAATTTAAAATAAACTTAAAAAATGCTTCAACAGAATAAGTCTTTAGATGTAATGCATTCTACATATATTGTTGCTTAATCTTGTTGTTTTTACTAATCTTTGAAAAATCTATATCAAATATATATTATTTTTTATATGCAAAGATTTATTTACATTTTTTAATAATGTTCAACAAATTATTACCTTTTTATTTCCAATTAATTTTGTTACAAAGCGATGTAATATTTTCTCTTTAATAATTAAGCGATTGATCTTTGTAAAGTAGCAGAAAACAAATGTTATTTATTACCTGTTATTATATTATGCTTGTTAGATGACTTGTCTAAATAGCCAAGTCATTAAAGCCATTGTGCAAAGAGGTTTCGTGTTTAGATCTCAGACATAAACAAAAAAATAATTAAAAGTATTTAATCGTAATATAAACTAATTAATAAAGTTTGATCAGAGTTAACGAACATACCAAAAGCATTTTAAAAATGCTCGAAAAAAAAGCTGCTTTATTTTTAGCTTATCTTGACAATTCAACGAATTTATCTGCCTTAATTTCACAGAAAGCCACAATATTAATAAATCCAAATTACGCCAAGCTTTTAGTTGCGACCCGGAGAGCAGTTTAAAGATCATGTCTAATGCCAGCACCACATTTGCGTCAATTAATTTATTAATAAAACACGATAGCAACAACAAAATATTGGAGGGAGAAACCCGACAGTCGGCTGGCCCAGCAGCACCTGTTCCTATGCCACCATGCGCTTCAGTTTTTGGTTCGTGTCCATGTCCATGTCCATGTCTTTGGCTGCCTAATTCACATGTCACGTTCGCCTGTGCTTGGCAGCAGTTTTCGGTTGCGGCTAAGATTGCGATAAACTGCGAAACATGCTTACAAGCTGAAGAGAGCAAAGCATCGAGCCAGCCAGGCAACTAAAACAACAACAGCAACAGGTAACAAACAAAGACGAGTAGCTGCATACTGACTGATCGTCAGACAGTTAGTTGTTGCTGTTGTGCTATACGAACAAATGAAAGAGTTGGGGCCGCTTTTTTACACTCATAAAAATTAAATCAACAACAATTTTATAATTTGGCGCATTAAATCATCTGTGGGCAGCGCCCGCAGCCATGCCCCCAGTAGTAGTATCAACTATATGCCCCACAGATCCCACAGCCTTTGGTGTTCGCAGTCACAGTCTGGTGGCTAGCTAGGCTCTACCAGCGACTGCCACGTAGCACACAATCAGGCGCGTGCAATCTTAATGGATAAATTATTGAGGCAAAAGAGAAGCGACGGATGCTGCCGCTTTGCGACGCATCTGCGCTCTGTGTCTGTCTCATTGCCATCTATAACCATATTTTCTCAGTCTGTGTTCCAGTTGAACTCTTTGCTCTAACAAAAACATTTGACTTGGTATGTGTGTGTGTGTGTGTGTGATCGTTATGTCATAATCGCATTACTTAACGGCCTGTGCGTAATATAATAATCACTTATTAATTTGTTAGCAGGGCAGGTGCCAGCTGGCCCAAAGTACGTGCCACAAATCACAACAGCAAACGAGCCAAAGCAACAACAAAGTAAGGCAAACCGTACAGAAAGCGAGACCCATTTTTTAATACACTCAATTATATAATATCTCAGTCGTGTTTACAAGTTCGGCCCCCAATTGCTTGATTCTTAGCTCGTCAGTGCTGCTCCACTTCGATTCACTTCCACTTCCACATCCACATCCACTGATTATGATCGAGAACTCAATTATAACAAATTCGATTTATGGCTACAGATTTTTGAACAATTATTATTATTATTCTTGTTCCAATCAACGTTTCGGCAAATGTCGTGAATTCACCAAATCACTCCGACACGATTAATTATTAATAAATGTTCCATTCTCTCTCTCTGTCTTTCCTTACTCTGGTATCATTAGTGACGCTTAATGGGGCTAGTTAATGTTAGTTGAAGCACGAAACTGATTTATTTCAATTAGAGAGCTCACAAAATAGACTACAAAAAAAAAAACTCTTGTGGGAGTCTTGAGGCTAGTTCTAAGTGCTTTGTGATGAGCACGCAGTGTTTTGGCTTTTTGATAGAGATCTTAAGTTCTTTGTAGTAGTAAAAGCATATTGAGTTGATTTTAATTGATTAGTTTTGACATGTAATGCTTAAAATTGATCGCCTGACAATAAAAGTCTCGATTGCGCTGCTAAACACTCGATCACGCCCTATAATTAACACCCGCCCTCGTACTTGTTTATAAACTCTAGACTCGAATAAAAAGTCTCGTGTGTGTGTGTGTGTGTGTGTGTGTGTGTGTGTGTTGCCAGCGAACACGCCCTCAACTTTTGTATTGGCATTATGGTTAGCCTCTAATTTGGCGCAGACAGCGCAGTTTTATTGCCTTTAACTTTAACTTCGACTGCGAATTCAAGCAAGGAGTTCCAACACGACAGCACGCGCTTTAAGTTAATGACACACAGAATTCGCATATGGAAAAAGGTTTCTGTATCTGCAGCTGCTTATTGCTTATTGTGAATTTGGATTCGTGCTTGGTTTACCTTGTGATTTAACCTGTCGATTTGTGCTCTGTTTTCCTCTTTTGTTTTTTGTATTTTGGCACGTGTTTTTATGGCCGGCCGGCCACTCGGCCACTTGACCAAAAATTGCCATTTCCATTTCACTTAAATGAGGCGTTTCAAATGAGCTGCTGCTGGCCCTAAAATAAAATGATTGTTTAACACTAATGAGCGGCCATTCAAAAGCAATATCCATTGCTCCAATTAGCTGCACGCCAGTTTGATTTCACAACAAGGAGTTCCCACAGTGCCACTTTCTGATTTTCTGTGTTTCTGTTAATTTGTGCTATAAAAATGTGACTTAAGGCGGATACAAAACGAAAAAAGAATTTGTAGTAAGTAAGTTATGGGATATAAGTAAAAAGTTAAATGATTGAAAATAACTTAAAAAGTTGTTTTCTTTTAAAAAAGAGTATAATAGTTGCCTTTAACCTAATATATTTAGCCAGACAGAAAATTGATCTGTAAAACATTTTTGTATCGAATTAATTTCGATTTCTATCTTATATTATTGGAAATTTATAAGCTCAAATTTTGTCTTTGAATCGGTTAAGTTTTAATATTCAAAACTTACTAATCGATTGCCTACTTTTAAGTCTTTTAACTATCCAAAAAAAAAACATTCCAATAATGTAGATTAATATTCAAAGTATCCCAAATGGTAGCTACTAAACAATTGAGCTCCGTTTCGATTTTGTAGCAACAAAAGCAGCAGGAGCAGTAGCAGTAGCAGGCATTTCGAGGCATCAGCTATTATCCGCATACTTTAAAGGCGCATCAATATTTGCTTTCGGCACTCGGAATTGAAGCTGATGCAGGGGCTGCTTAATTAATTGCCTCAACTTATTTGACAGCGCTGAGCTGACGCAGCTATAAATAATGCGAGCTTTCTATAAATCATATTGCGAGCTGCCATGGATCGCGGTGCATCGTACTATGTACTAGCCAACATCATCAACCAACTCATCGGACATGCACTGTACTGCTGCACTCTCATACATACACGTGTCGTTTTTGTGTTCTTTTGCATGCGTTTGATAAGCGTAAAATAGCTTAATATGAGGCCAGCACCAACAGCTGCTGTTGCTGTTGCTGCAGCGTCGGCGGCGGCGGCTGCGATAACCAGGCTCAGACCCAGACCCAGACATTCAGAGACGCCACAGTGTTGAACGTACGTAGTACTATGGATATGGATATTTATAGTCGAAAAACGCCAAAGGCCGAAAAACTCGTACGCAAAAAATAAATATACCATATGGCTGGCTGGCTGGATGGGCACGCACGCGTCCTCGAAACGTAGACGGGGGATAGAGATAGAGATAGATATTTCTCATACTACTACGAAGCGTAATTACAAAATACTGAAATTTGCAGAGCTGCAGATCGGTTGTGTTGGTTATATTGGAAAATCGCTTAACAAGCCAATAGCCTGAGTTATGACTGAGCTGCCGTCTTGGCCCTGGCTAAGTTGTTGTAGTTGTCGTCATCGTTGTCTTCGTGGTAGTCTTCGTGGTTGTTGTCTTTGCCAAGCGGCAGCAATTTGTTCTTGTTGTCGACTTTGCATGTCGCTGACTGCCAAAGCCTGCCTGAGATCCAGCCAGCCATAGACTTGCTGCCAGACTGGCTCTGGCTAGTTGGCTGTCTGTCAGTTTGCTTGTTGTTCTTGCAGCAGTACACATACACATATACAAATGTATATATATCTTCCCGGAAATTCAGTAGAGCACTATAGACGGTCGGCTGCTTTGGCATCCGCTGATTACACATAACGCTTCAGTTTTCCTTCTATTGCAACCATGTTTCAGCATGTTAAATAGCTGACAAAAACAATGTTATGCCCTGGCTTGACTTCCTCCTCTCTCGTTCGCTGTGTCTTCTATTGATACTACTTCCGCTTTCATCAGTTGTTCGATTAGCCAGTTATATAATCAATTGGCTACAGATTTAACAATTAGTAATTTCGATAATGCTCTGCTTGGTCTGTATAATTAAGTTAAGCAGCTTATGAAAGGCGCCAGTTAAGTGAATGTAGAATTGATAAGAAACTAAAGCTGAGCAGTAAATGAAAGTAAAAGTTACGATATTCGAAACATATGAAAAACTTTCTATCTATTCGCCGTTGTATTTCCTAATTACATTAAGTTAAGGAACCTGCCTAACTCTCATCATTTAAGCTAGGTCCGTTCCTAATATTAAATTTAATTTCTTTCGATGGTATGAATAACCTTTTCTCGGTTAAACTTCATATACTATATTGTTTCTCCTCCACCAACTCCTTTTTGCATTTGGCTAGCATATTTCTAGATCAACCTTAAGGTGGGGAGTACCAAATCAATCAATGTGCTGCAAATTTGTTTGTTTTGACATATCGAGCATGCAATAAATTCTATAGTGTATCAGCTGAATGCAGAATTTGGCACAAATTTTCAGTGCACTTTGATTGACAGCGTATGAGGGGCGCTGCAATATGCAACTGCCACATTAATCATACGCAGCGTGGTGCAAATTTTAACATGTTGTTACACGTTGCATTGGCAAACATATACCAGAGATATTAACTTATACATTTGTACAAAAAGTCGACTCGAAATAATCACAGCAACAGGTGGCAGGCAGAGCCGGAGAGTCGTTTCTGTCGATTTCGTCAGCAACTTGAAAGCGAATGTGAATTTTGAATGTTGAATGTGAATATTGAATGCTGAATGCTGTGTCTGGTGTCGCCAAATTAATCTAACAGCGGCATTCGATTTATAAATGACGTTCACTTTTTATTTTATTTTATCGTATCGCATATGCGGCGACAAAAAAATATCTAATCAAAATGTTTGCAATTATGACAGTTGCAAATGTTTGACAGACCTTGGAGCGACACCCTCGTTTGCCAATGATGAATAGGCGCAATAACTGTTTTTGGTAAGCCTAACGAAGCTGTTTGCCTATGCCAACAATTTTTGCTTGTTTCAACTTTTAACGCTGACATTTGTGCTTATCTCCGAATGCCTAATTTAAATATTGTGCATTTTCTGAATAATTTTCGAATTTTTCTTATTTAATATGACAATCATTAGCAGCTGTCATATAAGCTTATACCACAACAACAAGTCATAAAATAGCATTCAGATAAAAATGGAAAATAATTTTCAAATTTTTCCTTTTTTCAATTTACTCGAGTTTTGTTAACAAACGATTTTTACGCCTTTTGCCTATCACAATTACTTATTGAGAGCAACTCTCCATAAACTGACAACATTGCTTTTCCGCCTTCTTATGAGAGATTCATATTAAAGTAGTGTTTACACTCCGACAAGCAATTGTGGCTTGTGGCTTTGGGTTTCAACTTTCAGCTCCAGTTGTTTAGCGAAATGACAGACAGAGGCGTCGGCGGTGATGGCGATGCGTCGCCTCTCATTTATACAGATTGTACAGATAAATCAGCGGATCTGGCTGTGGTAGCAACCGCAGCAGGCATCGATGGCATATTTGCGGGGCACACCTTTTGAACCATTCCAGCCATCGAACAGAGCTATTGTCATTTACTTCTTTTTTCGCACAGAAAACACACAACCAAAGCAAATGGGGCACAATTTTGAATTTCATTAAAAAATCTTTGCAAAAAATATGGTGACAAAGCTACGCAACCACATTTGCGGTTTTCAAAAGATTTATTGTGGTTGCGGTGGTGCCAAACATCCGTTTAGTTCTTTCAATAAACATATATATTTAAAGTTTTTGTGTCAGTTTGAGTACAGGAAACGTAAAAATCAATAGCTTTGTTGCATTGTTGTTGCAGCCTTGATGGCTTGATGACAGATGCATCTAAGTGCTGGAGACAAGTTCGAAAGCTTAGACATAAGCCAGCTACTGGAAATTACGTTACAATTAATTAAGCTACATTACAAGCGGGGTCAACAGCTCTGTGTGTGTGGGGGACATGGCATATAACAGAGACCAAGCCCAATCCCCAGTCGCAGTCGCAGTCACATTCATATTCCCATTCACAGTCACAGTCAAGCGCAGCTGTCACACCTTCGTCAGGCGGGGATTGAATCGGGGGAGCTTGAGGTTGAGCTAAGTCTGCGACAATCGATTCCAGAAATCCAAAATTGAAATCATTTTGAAGCGCTGCTGTGATTCATTGCGTCGTCGGATTTCATCTGTGTGTGTCAATTCCTGTGGGACTTATGACTGATTGTGGCGAGATTTCAAATTTTCGAATTACAATTTTCTTTGAGCTTAGCGCAGCTTCATTAATTTGCTTCAATGATTCTGCATAAGCGCTGGCTGAGCGGCAGAGCAGGGCAGGGCAGGGCAGGGTAGGGCAAACATAACAAACACAAACACAAACAACACACAGACGGCTTATAAAAATACCCTTACTATTAATAATTCGATAAAAAGATTGGGGAAAAGCTGTTTAAATGTGTCTATACGATTTTTTCTTCAATTAATACACAAATATAATAAACATATCTTTAACATATGCTTAATTGTTTATGCAATAGATAAGGAGTAGAATTGTGATGATAAACTTAATGCTTATGAATACGCATATTATTTTCAGCTGCTTGAAGAGTATCTCTAAGTTGTAAACTGTGAAACTTTCATTGTAGAGATAAACGCGTTAAAGTTCTAATGATTTCGATTTGAATCAATTAGACGCCTTCATTGGCAGCACCAAGTGTCAGGGCTTAGTGCAACAGCATTTTAGTTTTATTTTTATTTAAAATGTTTTTCTGTAAATTTTGCTTTTGTTTATTTTTTTTTTTTGGCTGGCAATAACGTGGCACAAAATGCAAAGTGCATGCGCGGCTAGGAACTTAAAAAACTGGAACTGTAACTGACGGGAACTGGGAAGGTGTTTTTTGTGAAACTTGTTTAACTGGGAGTTGGCTGGTTGGCTGTCAAGGCTGCGACACGGCGACACACGTTCCATTGCCACATTGTGGCATGCTCCAAAAAAGTTCCTTAACCTGCTCTAAAATCACTAGATCGCTCAATAAGCAGCCTAGCTGTCTGGGCCTGTAGCTGCAGCTTGACGATGCTTAGTGCTTGGTTCTTGGATCTCGGGACCGTTGTGCGCAATTCTTTCTTTGCATTCCCCCCTACCCGCGCTCAACTCCTTTGACTCGGCACCGGCAAACGGCTGAACAGAACAGAACCAAACCAAACCAAACCAAACCGAACCGAGCATAAGAAGAATCTACACCGTTTTAAGCATAAATCGCCGGCAGGCATGCGCCGATATGCGTTCAACTCACTGAACTTGCCACGACTCTCGTTTCTTGACTCCCTCGGTTGCTGCTGCTGCTGCTGCTGCTGTTGCTGCTCCACCTACTTCAACTCCGACATTGGATGTTACAGTTTTTCGCTTTGCCCGCCGACTGGCAAACATATATATTATTTAAATTTTTAAACGATTGATCGTCCTCCGCCCTGTGCATGCTTCCTGCCTGCCTCTCCAGCCTCTCTTTTTCTCTCTCACTCTCTCTCTGTGTGTGTGTGTATGTTTGCGCATCTTTCGTGATAGTTTGAGTTATTTAGTTGGCTGCTTTATTGCCCAGGCAACTGCAGGCTGGGGCGTGTTTGAAACTGCGCCCGAGACTCCAGCTTCAATATCGACTCCTACTTCCACTTCAACCTGAAGATCAGTTTGTGTGTTGTGTTGTGCGTTTCTTTTTGGTTCTTATAACAAAATGATTATGTTTTGCATATTGAGTGAAATTTGCATAAAATGAGAAAGCGCAAAACGAGCTGCGGCTAAGCCTAAGAAAATAATAACAACACCCGCCGTGCGGATTTAAGCTGCGACGCGACGTCGAGTAGAACAAAAAAGATTTTCGCCCGAGCGGTAAAGAAACACATTATCATAATATTTGATTGCGTTAACTGCACAAATTATGGGTACGGGCGGCAAGCGGATTGCCTATTAAAGTGGGCGGATTTTGCTAAGACGACGGTCTTAGATTGAATAATATTGCCTTTGCCACAACGAAAGTGAATAAACGCTTGCCTTCAAGGTTACGGATAACAAAAGAAGCTCAGTTATGGCAACAAAATAAATTTAAATGCAGCGGCTTTCTATTTTTTTGATGTTGCTTAATTTTTTAAAAAGATAAACTTATTGAATATATACCGTTTATTTTAGAGGACATGTATACACTATAAGATGTTTTTTAATGGTGCCGCATGCTTGCTAAACTTTTGGTTTGCCTCCGTTTGGCTTTTAACTTTATCCAATAAAAGCATTAATATTTGCTTTTTGTTATTCTGTTGAATTATGTTCATTTGTATTTGGCTTAGCATGTGCTCTGTTTGGTTTTCCTATTCTTAACGGAAAAAGTTTGAAAATGTTGCATTTGTAATTTTGTTGCATGTGTCAATTTCAAGTTTTAGGGGTACGTGTATGTACTGTTCATTTTCGTAGGTGTTTTTTTTTTATTTACCCACGCTCATTTAACGCTTAAAATAACAATCATTAACATAAGAACAGAGTCACTTCCTTGGAACGCTAACGTTTTGGTTGCTACGCGGTTGCCCCGCGCTACCCCTGCCCCTGCAACTCTTAGCACGACTGCTTTCGCCCCTTTTTATCAAGCAAATGCGATGCGCGCTAAAGAAATTAAAATTGAAAATTCCTTTATTTCAATATTTTGACAGTGACTTGGCAGCGCCTCGTTAAGAAAAAACAAAATAAACTCAAAACAAACTCAAGAATGGCCCTAACCATAAAACCAAACCAAACGAAACGAAACATTTTTCAGTTGTCTTTGTGCCCAGTTTGTATATACATATATGTATATATATATATATATATATGTATATGATTTTGTGCGTGTTTAGTGTCTTTGACTGCCTCTCCCTGCGTTTCTACACACAGGTGTTCGTGTGTATGTGAAACATAACTCTTTTGAGTCTGAATCTGAATCTGAGGCTGGAGCTGGGGCTGTGCCCAACTTCTGTGAAATGGCCACAAAATGTGCCAAGTGCTTGTTGACTTGGCCTGAACATGTTACAATTCCATCGACTATTCTTTCCCCGCTTTCTACGCCTCGTTAACTCTCACACTGTTGTTCTTGCTGTTGCTGTTGCTGTTGTCATTGCTTTCGCTTCGATACAAATTAATGAGGCGAGAATGTGTTGGATTGTGTTAATAGGCGCCTTTCGACAATTGCCCCATAAATTAAGTGAGCATTGCAATGCAAATTTGTAATAAAAGCCACTTGAGCTCCAGATAAGTGCACTTTAGCCAACATATGAATTGATATTAATTATTCACTGATTAGCCCAGTGCATTCCATAAGACAAATAAGCCCACAGCAGCTTGTCCCAGCACCAAGCACCAAACCACCTCAACATTTTGCCATAAACATTTGGCGTAAATCACTTGAATGCTTACAGCACCCAATTCAATTTACGAGTAACATGCATCGAACAAGCCCATAAGACAACAATGTAGTGGATCTAAACACCGAAGCCGATATACTCTTTCTAATTTTTTTGCTTATTTTATACTTATGCTACTTGTGAAAATAATAAAATTATATTTTCAAAGCCTTGTAAACATTCTGAAACATATCTTACAGTTCTTATTATTAACTTAAAGCTGTTTTCACATTTTTAGTTTAAGTTTGCCTCTGTCACAATAGAATGGTAACTTAGCAGATCTACAAACATTTCAATAGAGAAGAAAATATTTGATATTACCTTATAATAACAAATTTATAATGACATGTCTACCATAAGCAATTGAGCTTCTTATTAAATAATCTAAAGTTATAAATATTTTTCTTAAGCAACAAGAAAAATTTTCAATTAATTATCCTTTTTAGCTAAATATCTCTCCAAGATATTTTGTATGATTTTTTAAAGTTCTTTTTTTATAATTTTTGTTGAACTCATAACTTAAAATACCGTAGATATTTGAAAGAACAACAAAATAAAACGAAAATATAGAATAATACCTTGAATAACACGAAGTTAAGGTGGCGTTCTAAGCCACCTTAGATTTAGCTTAGCTTGTAAATTAGCTTGTTAAGCTAAATGCCGCAGTTGCAGTTGCCGTGTTTGGTCGAGGCCAAGTGCTCGTGCTCGTTGGCAGACCGCATTCATTCAATTGCATTTGACAGGCGTTTGCCATAAAAATTATGCCAACAGCAGCTGAAACTGCAACTGGTTGGCAAATTAACATGCATTTTGAACGGACATTGGCTCAAAGTTATGACAACTTATCGCTTGGCATTTTGTTGTTGCCTTGGCCATTTCGCGGGCAGACGCTCGTAGGCGTCGACTGGCGACATTTCGCTTTCATTTGCAAATCAAATCTATAATAAAAGTCTAAAATAAAATTGGAAAAGTTGAATTGTTTGTTTGCTGTTGTAGCTTTAAGCTATTAATAGGTTGTGTAGAAATGTGGCGCCATTTGTTGGCGGCACGATTGCACGAGTTCGGTTTCAGTTTCCCATAGTCGAAATTTGTCAAACGCCACAGAGAGAGAAAGAGTGAGAGAGTCGCGAAGGCAAGAAGAATGGCAAATGTAGATTTCGAGGGAATTTTTCAAAAGCGGATGCAAGTGAAATTGATACCCAGTGGGCCTTTTGTTATGAAAAGGAAGGTGTGAAAAGGTCGGCGTTTTTTATTTATATTTCGTTTTTCATTTTTCTTCTTTTCTTAGATGTAAGTATGTGTGTATGTATGTATGTATGTATGCATAAAGCTGCATAACAAATACAAAAAAAATTAAAACATACTCAATTTTAAAACCCTCACAATTCCATATAAATCTCCGCTTCTTTTCTCTTTTTCATTTTGTGCAAATGAAGTTTGGCTGCTGTTCATCTAATCTGTTTGGTGTTAAGTCCAAAGGAGCATATGTAATTCGATTGTTTACATGCGAATGCGTTTTGAAAGCAACAAAATCTTGTTTTTGTTGCAAAATGACAGGCCATACCAAAATCGAAGGCAGCAAAAGCCAGCAAGCAGCGAATCAAACATATCAAAACGAAGCCAAACTGGCATCTCAGATTGGTAGGTTGGTGTTTGGTCGGTTGGGCTCAGATTGGAGCGCAGGTTACGCCTTTGATAAAGATGCCACTCCAGTTGCTGGCAGCGCAGCAGGAGCACAACAATTTATTCGATCAATGCTGCAGCAGCAGCAAAGGCAGCAGCATTGTGCATTGGGGGTGTCTCCTTATTTTTACTGCTGCTGCTGCTGCTGATCTTGTTGTTGGCAGCGCCGAGCTGTCTCCCGCACTGTCAGTCTATCATTTTATTAAAAGGCCTACCCTACCCAGCCCGCTCCCTCTCTCTCTCTTACTCAAACTCAATACTCCACTCGTTTGTCAGTCTGCAGCTCGTCTTCAACTGCGTTCGTATTTAGCTTGAATTGTGTCGCGACGACGCGATGCCAAGGCAAAGGCAAAGGCGTCGTCCTTTCGCGCCTGTGAGATGCGTTTCACTCATATCCGGTTAAATATTCACACCTCAGCCGTGCCCCAACAGCTCTACAACGCCGCAGCTCAAGCCATAAAACCAACGACAACGACAACGACGAGAACTTTGCTAAATTGCATTTGCCTGGATATTGGTATTGTTGTTGTTGTTGTTGTTGCAGTAGCGGCTGCTGTTGTTGCTGGTGCGGTATTAAGTTTCAATAAACCGCACAGTCTGCAAAGTGATGGCTTCAACGGGGATTAAGCGGGGGGACTGCCGGTGCGGGCCGGCGTAAGTAATGCCTAAAAAAATTTTTGCAGATTTGTGGCGTAAAATTATGAAAATTATGTCTGACACATCCTGCTGTCTGCTTAAGTCTTTGTTTATGCTGGCAGCGCGGCAAAAGGGAAGCGCCTCCAACACTCCAAATGCGACAGCGATAACAACAACAACAACAGCTACGACAAATAGCCCTCTTATGCATACATACATATTTATATAGTATTTGCGTACGTTTTATTTTGCTTCGTTTAGTGCGACAAAGTTCGTTGCTTAAGTCTTTCGTTTTGTTTGGCCCGCCTTAGCCGTTGTCGGAATGGAAACCAAGGGATACAAAAACTGAAAGTGAAATTACTTAAATACTCATTACACTTAAACGTTTAAGCTAATGACGACTGGAAACTGAAAGAGCTTGTGGGCGTTATTGCATGAAAAAAAAAAATGATTACATAAATAGGTTATAAGAAAATGTGTTTTCATATTAAAAGCAAGAGTGTAGAGTATGTTTTGGGGCTACATAAAAATATGTGTACAATAAATCTATGGTGAAAACTAACAAAAAAAAAACAAAACGTCAATAGCAATAAATGAGGAAAGTTTTTTTTTGAGAAAAGATATTAATTTACAACAAGATAAAATGTAAACAAAAATCAAGTTTGAAATGAATTTAAAAATGGCTAAGTATTTCTAACAAAAAAAGTATGCATTTCAATTTATTTCTGTATGAATTATGATAGAGAAAAATTTGACTTAAAATAAAAACCCACTCACAACAAACACCATATATATTAATCCAACTCATATTTCGTATGAATAATGCGTATCATCATAAAATATGCAGCTTTTGTTCATGTTCGCTGTTATTTTGATATTAATCTCAGGCTTAGCTCTCATAACATATGCAAAATGAATGTAATCAATCGAAGCTTATCAATAAATACAACATAACTTCGTTGGCCAGGCCTCACTGCACTCCCAAGGTGTTCCTGCTTAGTCACATTGTTCCAAACGGAGACCAAACTCAAACCCCGAAATGATGCAAACAAGCAAAACTGCACCCAAAAGGCATGCAAACTGGGGCTGCCTGCTGGGTCCGGGCCTAATTGAGTCATAGCTGGAGTTGAAGAGCTGAAGAGTCGGCAAGGAACGACAAACACGAATTAAGCACAATAAAACTGTGTATTGCATTCGCATTAGCGCAAGGTGGTGCAAGTGGTGCTAGCGGGACGCTTGCTAGCCTTGAAGCTGCTCTCACACACAGATGCGCTGCTGAATTTGTTGTGGTTCTTTTTTGTTTGTTTTTTGTTTTTTTTTTTGGGCTGGCCAAGCGCTGGCAAAGCGCAACGAAACGAAATGCCAAACAAGCAACAAGCTGAAAGCAAAAAAAAAAAAAACGAAAACTAAAACAAAATTAAATCAGCAAAACAGCACAAATAAAATCCATTAGGTGTAGGTACCACGAAACAGCTTGACAGCCACGTTCAGAACTTAAAGACTAAGGATGAAGAGGCAAGGAATAGTGAACAGAGAGACACAACGACAACTGGCAATGTCGTGAGAGCTGACTGTCCAAAGCTTGCTTGCCTGGTTGCCCGGCTGCCTGGCTAGCCCCATCATGGTCTGGGAATCTGTTGGTTGCGTTGTTGTTGTTGTTGTTGTTGGTCAGGCGAGAAGATTTGTCATTGTTAGACGGGTTCTTAATTTCTTTCGTATGCGCGCGCTTATTCAAACGAACCGGCCATCAGATTGGCGCAAGGCTCATGTTTTGGCACCCACAAAAGCTTTATATTTTGGGCTGGGCAGTAAATATGTTAATGTGTGTGTGTGTTTGTGTGTGTGTGGGTGTTTTTTATAGCTTGAAAAATAAGCACAAAAAACCCGTTCTTAAAAGCATCTTCATTCATAATTGCCAATGCTGGCGAAATGTTTAAGCAGACACAGATCACATTTATGGCCGCAACGACAGCAATGGCCATCAAACAGACCGCGCCAGCCTCCCAAAGACCACCCACTGGCCAGATCAACAGCCAAGTGCAACAGCAACAGCAACAGCAGCAGCAGCAGCAGCAATCGGCATCAAAAGTGTTGCAATGAGGCATTTACAATAGCAAACGAGTTAATTACCACAACGGCAGCTCAACACATGCCTCGACCTTATAGAGTCGCCGATTCGCGCGAGTATCTCCGTGTTGAAGTTAAAGTTGGAGAAACTGCTGCTCCGCCAATCTGCTGCATTGATCGAGCAAACGATCTGCGATTGCGTTTGGCTTTCGCTGTTCGAGTCTTGTTTTTGCGCCTGCGCGTGTTCAAATTGTCCAAAGCGTAACAATTTAATATCGATGCGACTGCGAGCGGCAACCAAGCCAGCCAAAAGACATCTGCATAGCTGCTCCAGCTTCAACTTCAGTTGTGCCTGCCAACGGTGGCAACATGTGACTTGCGCCTTGCGCCTGGCTGCCTGCTTTGGCCCTGACTGGCTGCCTTCGTTTTTTTTTTTCTTTTTTTTTTATGCATGTTTTACGTTTCGCATTTTATTTAATTGATTTTTTTGCACCGCACTCGCGTTGGCCATTAATTCATTTATTTATTTATTTAGCACTGTGCTGCCAAACGACACTGCCTGAGCGGGGTAGTTCGGTATTGGCATGAATTAATCGTGCTTAACACCATTCTTGGCATATTCGGGCAATGGGCAAATGCAATAGAACCGCCTCAGTTTTTTGCGATTTGGAGCGGAAGCACTTAGCTATGGCCTTAGCCTAAGCTTGAGCTTGATTTTAGCCAAAAGCATTTTAGTATATTATGGGTCTGCCATGAATCCTGGGCTCGCAGCGTATCTGGTATGCATGCGTCATTATCGCGCATCGCATCATTAATAAAGCCATACAAATAAAAGTTAAAAACACACACACACACGCTGAAAAAGTTGGCAATGAAAACGAAACGTTAAAATAAAACCGGCAAAAATATGTACGGCTCCTTTTACAAAATGTTTATAAGCAAAGGCAAAGGCAAACGAAGACGATGACGATGACGAAGGAGGTTGGAGGAGCTTGGAGTTGGTGGAACTGTTGGCAAATGTGACTGTGACTTGGTTTTGGGTTCGGCTAAAACGTTTTCAAGGTCAGTGCTTGTGTCGCCGACGCCGACGCCAAAGCCGACGACGTACGAAACGAACGTGATAAATGAAGTGTCTCTGCGCGAAATAGCCACAAATCAAAGGTAGGCCACATGGACCAGGTAACACATATTGTTCTTGTTGTTGTTGTTGTTGTTATTGTTATTGTCGCTGTGAAGTTCAAGTTCGCCTCGCCTCGCCTCGCAAAAATATTGAATATCAGCTAAAAGCATTTCACAACAAGCGAGAAAACATGCATTCTGAAATGGTAAATTGGTTGAAAACTTTACTTTGTGTTTATGAATCAGAATTGCCGAGATTATCGAAACATATTTCTTCACATCTTTATATGGAAAGTGAAAATGCATGTTTTAATGTTTGTAATATTATAACAATAAATACAAATTTACTATAACTCTTCGTTGAGCGGCGTTTTTTTTTTAACATTCTTATCATACACATTTAACACTTTATGCCAAAGTCATTCACAACACTTTAAGCTTATCGAATATTGCGCTTTTTAAATATGATTGAAATTTATATTTTTAATGGTTTTTTTTCCTCTTCTTCAGAAAAGGAGTTGCATTTCGTTATATTGCGTTAAGCAGCTCTAGATAAACATGCATCCAAGACAGAACTTATGATCTGTTCATATCTGTTTCGCTAGCCATTCTTGTCGATTAAAACATATACATAGTGCATCGTTCAGACGGATACAACTTACATCGTTCTTAGCTATTCACTAATTAGTTAGTTTCAAGGAAACGCTCCACTTCACCCCTAGTTTCGATCTGCCGTCAAGTCAGCAAAACAACGACAACAACAGTCATATGATATATGTATAACAAACAGAAGTTTAAATGAAACAACAAAGTAAAACAGAAAGAACAAAAAAAAAAAATAAAGTACAAAAATAAAAGCAGAAACGCGCTCCAAAAAATTCCGACTTAAGTGCTTTTAATTATCCAAAAGAATTCAGTGGTATTCTGAGTTTGGTATCCTTGTTTGTCATCATCGTCATACTTGGGGCTGCGTCTTAAAATTACAGGCGCGTTTGTATGGCGGCAGCGATCTGACTCCTTTTTTTCTCTCTTCACTTTTGTGTTGTTGTGATTGTTGTTGCTGCTGCTGCTGCTGTTTCGTTGTTTGCTAGTGGCCCTTTTGTCAGGGCTGTTTCAAAGTTTTAACGCATCATATGCTGGTTTCCTTACCCTCGCCCATAAAAGGTGTGCAAGCAAACGCATCGATCTCTTTTATATGGCATCAGCAGCATAAGTAATATAGTTGGTATGGGTATATATAGTATATATATACATAAGCATGCATCGATGTGCAAAAAATCATATTCATAATGCAATGAAAGCGAAAGCATCGAAAGGAATAAGTGAATAATATGAAAAGCAGCTCTGATGAAGGGTTGTAAAAACTTAGAGGAAAAAACAATCAATAAGCTGAAGACAGAACAATTTAAATTTTCATAATCCTTGAAGTTAATTTTAAAACCCTTGTTTCCTACTAAATGTTTGTACTTTGGATAATTTTGTTTCAATATCTCAACAAGCTCATACAAACTTAAATAGTTGTCGAGGAGTTAACAATGATTGGACATAAAATACTTCCTGAATATGCGTGTTAGTTAGTGCATATGACAAGAGTTAGTTGTTGTTGTTGTTTTTCTTTTGCCAATAGCAGTAGCAATGCAACGTCTGCGACATCAACTGGCGGCATCAGTTTTTCGTTAGAGGCCGACAACCAAACGCAGTTTGTGCTTCCTGGAAACTTATCGCACACACACACACACACACACACATACAGAAAGACAGAGTGCAGCCGTTAGAAGCGTTTGCGCTGCATCAATGAGGCATCAGAGGCGGGCTGCTTATCGGCTTGTGATGATATTCAGTTGTATGTAGTAGCTTTCTCAGGAGAAATGCCAGTGAAGAAGAAGAAGCGGTTGGCAAAGCGATGCTGGTGGCAGACATGCGTTCCAGGCAGCTGCCAAGATCAAGTTGATTGAAGGGCTTTTCAAAATAGAATACAAGGCTCTCTCTCTCATTTAGTTCTCTTTTGGCTCTGTTTGCCTTGATATTGTAGGATGTGGGAATTGCAGCGTGTGCAAAGCAAACAATGTGAAGGAACATGATATAAAAATATTGTTATTGCAATTTTTCGAATGTGTATCCTGGCAATGGCTTAAGACCATGCAGAGCTAGGCACTTCATTGGCTGCAGCGCTCAACAAGGAGACGCAAGTGGCAAATGCTCAAAGACGCCAACGACGAAGCTGTTGAGGCTGCAAGAGGCACCAAGGCAGTGAGGCTGTTATGCCAAGTCAGCGTGATGCGCGCAAAGTGACGAGTTTTTAATGAATTTGTTTAACTCAGGTCAGGCTGCCAGAGCCAGAGTCAGAGCCAGAGCCAGAGAGACAAGCCATAGTCTGAAGTCGTAGACTTGCAGTCAACCTCTCTGTTCTGTTGAAGAGCCTAGGCAGCAGAAGCAACAGCAAGTGCCGAATGTGTGTGTGTTTTTCAAGTGTAGAACAGCTAGGATGTGTTTTGAGTGTGTAGATTTGTGGATGCAAGCGCTGACGGCCCGTGACGAAGACTGCGACGACTGTATGCAAGGAGTTTGAGGAGTTCCTGGCTCTTCAAGCACTACGTCGTCCAAGTCGTCATCATCAGCGACGCCAGCGTTTAGCTGGAGTGGTCTGGTATCTAGCAATGCAAACAATGGCAGTTTCACTTCAGCTTAACTCACCACGTCCACCGCCACTACAACCAACTCAAACTCCAAATGCAACTACAGCTCCAGTTTTCCAGTTTGTATGGCCAGCCGTCACTTTGTGTGTCCTTCGTCGTTCACTTTCGTTGACCACGAGTCGACGCATTCGACGGATACATTGTCTTGCATGTTCTTGTTGCTTTTTCCCCTGTTTGCTGTGCTCGCTCCTCTTCTGTGTTCAACAAAATGTTCCAAATTGTTGCGCACTGCAAACATTTCAAGAATTTGCGCTTAACAAACTTCGAAAAAATGTTTTTTTTTGTTTTTGTTATCCCTAGCTACATGTGTTTGTGTGTGTGTTGGCTTTTGTTTTTTTTTATTTAACTGCACTGAAATTTATACGCGGGCAAAGGCAAAGACTTTGGCAATAATTAAAACGAAGCCGTTCCCACAAAAACCAAAAGACTTAGGCAACAAACTTGACAAGCAATACACAGTTATGCTAGTTATTGCGCATATGAGACGCCAAAAAGTTGGAAACATCATTTGTCAAATGCTAAAGCAACAGATAGCTTTCTTGAGCCGGAACACATGTATTTGTTTAATTCGATTAACTTTCGGGGCTGCTGGAGACCTTGCTGCTAGCTAAAAGTATAACAAGTTTGAGCGCCGGCCACCAGCTTGCTTTCCCACCACATACATATATATATATATATTATATATATATATTGGCAACAACAGATGCCTATAAAAGGCTGGCAGCGATAAGACTATGAAACAACTCCAAAGTCGCCAAGCGGACTACAATTTATCATCGAAGTTAGCAGATCTCCAAAATGCCACCCGGTTGTATTTATGCCTCGCAACGAGCTACAAAAATTAATGTTAATTAATTTGACTTAAAATGACGATTTTAACAGTACACAAACTGCGGGACAAATGGCATAAGACGAACACAAAATCGTCAGCTTAACTAAGATTTTTCAATTTATAAAATAAAAAAAGTGCCTTACACTTTTGAGCTAGCATTTTATTAAGTTAATTTTATGTTTTTATATGGCAAATAGCCTGCCGATACTTTTTGTTCATTTCACTTTGATTTCCCACTACTTATTTGGGGTCATTTGATAACATTTTGATGTAATATTTAATGTGCATTCATTTTATGTGTTTTGCATATTAATGCGATGAGGAAACAAAGTGCGTTAAGTTTATTTCATTATAACTGTTAAAACTGAGTTGGTCATAAATTATGTTTATGCTTGTCATTGGATACTGAGCAACTTTTAATTGTTAGTGCAAATTCAATTAGACAAATCGTGAGTCTAACTCGCACTCTTATTCTCACACACAGCAACAACAACAACAACAACAACAGCAACAACTCAAACACATAAAGCTCTCACAAGCAAACACACACACACACACACAGTAGCCTGAGCCAAAGAATGCGCCAACTTTAGTATTTTTTTGTTGTTTTTATCGTCTCCGTTGTTGTCGTTTTCGTTGCCATGGCTCTTGCCTGGCTGCCTTGGTTGCCTGGCTGGCCAGCTCGGTCTGCCTGTGCTCTGTGTCTGAGCAGCGACGGCTACTCGAAGCGACTCATTCCGTTTCCAACGCACAGTCGCGCTCTGTCCTCGAGTAAAAATTCTCTAAACATGCTGTCAAGTTATGTCTACATTCCTTGATCATATTTTTTCCAACTTTTTTTCCCCCAGCATTGAGTGTGTGCATGTGTGTGTTTGTGTTTTGTGTGTGTGCTGCCATTGCAGCTCGCTCCCGCTCCGAGCTAAAAATGTATCTACTACCACCAACACCACCACCAGATACTAGTTTCTTAATGTGGCGCAGCAAATGTGCCGCGCTGAGCATAAAAATCAACAACACGAACGCTTCCAAGAGCTCCAAATGGGCATTTAAAATGATCATTGTCTGCATCAACTATGCGCTCGTGAGAGCGAAGTCTCTCAATACTCATTCCAGTTCTCGATTTGAGTTATTGAGCGGATCGAAATGAGTGAACAAAAGTTACTTTTGCTCACTCTTAAGATTCGCTCTTAATCTGATATGTATCATAAAGTTTTTTTTTTTTAACGATATCCCAAGTAAATCAAATTATTGATGACATTAACTTTGAAATAATTATAAAAAGAAATGCATTTATTATTGTTTTATATATATTTTTATACATTTGTTTTTTATAATAACATTTTACAGTTATGTCTAACATTGTACATTGAAAATAATGTGTATTTAGATTTAAGTTATGTATGAACCGTTTTCCCGTCGGCTTTGGTTGTCAGAACGACAACAAATAACTGAAAAACCGCTAAATTATTATCAAACAAAAAAAATTAAAAATCAATATTTTTAAACAGATTGATTATCTATTAAATTGGACTTTTTCCAAATGCTTTATTAAATTGATAAGAACCATTTAACATATGTACATCTTGACTTGTTATACAATTAAATATATTTATACGCTCAATTAGACGACAAAAGCTGACTCAAATTCAACTCAAAAGTAACATAAAGCAGGGTAACATGTATGAAGTTGGATTTTTTTTGGATTTGGAATTAATTTGTGAAGCACGTAAAATGGCGAGAAAGCGCATACATTTTTTGACAATATTCGCCTGCATCATAGCCATTGGTTTTGGCCAGAAGGTAAAATCGGTACCAAACTCATGTTAACAAAACATTTACATTTTGACTTTTTTATGTTGTAAAGAATATCATGATGACGAAAGTTCAATGCGCTTTAAAAAGCAACACTGTCGATAAAATCATGTGTGCTTTGGGAGAAAAAAACAAATGCACATTTCAGTTTACGACAAACAACAATTTAATTACGAAATTGCAGATCGTTGCGACTGTGAATCTAAAAGTATATGGCAAAAAGAATGAAATGCGTCTTAAGGATATGCGTGTCGACATTTTCGATACTTTTAATTCTAGCTCTCGTCCCACTTTACTGGCCTTCTTACAAGGAAGCTTGCGACAAGCGGAAAGCAACTATCCAAAAACGTATCCTTTCAAAAGTGTGAGTCAAACACAAACATTAAATGGTCTAAAGCGTTTGATTCAATTTTTAATTACAGAACACCACGTACACACTTAGGAATATCAAGTTCGACGGTCATTACTTGCCTTTCTATTTGCCAGAATATAATTACACATACTTTGGCAGAGTCTTTGCAAATAATGTTCATACGATTGATGTGCGTATCTGGGGCTCTTTTTGCAATATCAATCATGATTGCTCAAAATAATCAACGTGGTTTTTTGTGTTTTATAAGTTGTATTTTCACAATATATTTTATGGCATTTCAAAAACTAAACAATTAGTGCGTTTCTATGGGTCGCTAAAACATTTAAACGGATCTTGAAATTTTCAGTGCGACGTGCTTAAAAACTCAATTGCACAATTATTAGATTCATCTTGATTTGCTTTAAAATCGAGCACTCAGTAAAAAAGACAAGCCCATCCAAATACAATACGTATATATATATGGAAACCAAATTAAGAACAATTTTCATAAAATACGAACGAGTGGACCGAAGTTAAGGCATTCGCTTTGTAAAATAGAAGTCTCAGGTTCAAGCTCATAATTAGTTAGATTTAAATTATATTTCTATCATTTCTAGTAGCATGAGAATCTTGCTCTGCCATCAACCATCAACAAATATTTTTTTTTGAGCAATTTCCTTTATGTTATATGTTATACTGTTCTTTGTTTGTTCGGGCTAGTTATTCCAGATTTCTTAAAAGCCACAATGCCCTTATTTAGGATCGAAATAATAAGCAAACCGTTCACGTTGGGAATAGAGTTTTTAACAGAATTATTCTAAACAAATGGTAATAATTTGTTAGCTTAAAAACAAATTCTTTTTCCGAGTGTAACCCCAATTTTTAATTAAAATTATCTCATTTATAGTGAAAACAAGGCAGCTGGTCTATCACTCCTCTTTTAGCCCGGTTGTCTAAGCTTTTACAAAATATTGGCCAAATGAAACAATCACATTTCATAAATTGAACTTTACTCGTCTGAATTTGAGGCATATGAACTTTAATGGAATTTATCTGCTTGTGTATTTTCCGAAGTATAAATTATCATTTTGTGGAAAGTTTAAGGAAAATGTGTTTCTGATTCGTGCTGTAGGATCATTTTGTGTTATCAATAATAAGGACAGAACTGTAACAGAATCTAGCTGAACATAAGCTTATAGCACGGCCAAAGAATAGCTTCAACTGATGTAGATCAAGTTTGTTATAATCATTTTATACGAAAAATAAAAAAATTGTATATATTTATTCACGGTCTACTTGAGGATTTAATTTAGGTTGTGGTTAAAAATCAATATGATATTTAAATGGAGATATTTTTGTAGTCTATATATAAGAGTGTAGAAATCGTCAATTGATTTTTAGTTTGTTTTATCGAGTTGTGTGTGTTTTTTCGAACTAACAATGAAACAAAAACTTTGTCTTTTTTGGATTTTATTTGTTTTCATGTTTGTCATAATCAGTGCCCAAAAGGTATAATCAATTTAAAATGCATGCGCATACTCTACATTAAACATTTTTAAATATTATTTAGAAAATCGTCCTTTCAAAAATTGAATGTACATTGAAAAGCAACAATGTTGTCAAAATGGAATGTAATATAAAAGACAAAAGATCGATAAGCCTGGTGTTTACTACGGGCAACAATGATGTCAAACAACTGGCAGGAATATCAAAGATAAACATTCAAGACCAAGGTCAAAGCAAAGTGCTAAAAATTACCAAAATTCGTTTAGATATTTGCAAGGTGTTTACTACTAAAACACGACCAACGATACTTTCTCTGATTATAGCGAATGGAATCAGACAAACAAAGAACAACTTGCCAAAGAAATGTCCATTCCTTAAGGTAAGTTGAGGTTTAACCATATTACTTATATAGACTAATATTTCAGTGCTCAAATTTAGAACACTACGTACACGCTGGAAAACTTGAAGTTCGATGCGAATTCAGTGCCCCTCGCTCTACCAGACTTAAATTTTACATATGTTGGACAATTCTTTGGAAGTAATTACAATTTGTTTGACATTCAGGTCATTGGGTTCATTTGTGATGTCAATCGGAAATTGACGGACTAAAGATATGGCAAAAGCTTATTCTCAACAACAAATGTAAACTGAAGCATGATTAAAAAATTTAATGCAGTGGCCTTTAAGTTTATTCTGGCGAGTGAATATTGTATGGTGATATTTAGAATTAACTATTAATGATGAAATTCGAATAAAATCAAACAATTTTTATTCTATTTTTTTTTTTTATGAAATACTACAAACATTTGTTAATTATAAGTGATACATTTTTTAACAAATATGACCATAATTTTTTCAAACTGAAACACAAAATAATATCAAAAATTATGATGTCGTTGAACTGATAAACTCTCTATTTATATGGATGGTTAGACTATTTAATTGTACGGTACAAATTGTATTTCAAACAGTCAGCCAAACAAGCCATTATTTGATTGATCTTGACATGATGTGAAATGAGTAATAAACATTAAATTTTTGTCATTTGTCATATAAGAGGTTTTAAATATATTAAATTGATTATTTACTATTTGTATTTTATAAATGCATTAGAATTGCATTTTTTATTATTATTATAAACTAAATAGAATACAATTTGTAATGCTAATAATTCTTATGATCTGTCAACATATTTATTTTTTTTAAAGGGTAAAAACGAAAGCTCGCTCTAACGAGCCTCAATGACACAAAAACATTATTTTTATTGGACGGTATGAGTCAATAAATTTCGCAACATGTTGAAAGCCAGTAAGCATCCTTCCTTTCTCAACTTTTTCTCAAAAGGTGAAAAAGCTCTTATCGATAACATGCGTATTCTAAATTTCAATATTGTTGAGGGTGATTTAACATGGAATATTGGGCAAATCTTTGATGTGCGGGTGTTTTGGGATCATCTTGTTGTATCAGTAATAATTGCAGTGGAGCAGCTAAGCGACATGTTTGTGCATGTAAGGCTAAGTGAATTTATCCAGTGCGGCAAATAAATGTATCTAAATTCTGAGAAAGAGCAAATCGAGTTTCACTCAACAAAAAAAAGACTTAAAACCGGCATGACACTTGAGTTCGAGCTGACGCGAGAAAGAAACCTCAAAAGAGAGAGTAGCCAGAGAGCGGTTGAGTTGAGCTGGTGAGCCGGGTCTCTGGTGTGAGCTGGTCCGGTCTTTAACTAAGCCTGACGAGCACTCTCCAGCCGACAGTCTGCAATCCAAACTCGAACGAAGCGGTACGCATGCGCGCACGTTTTCAATCTGTCAGATATAAATTCAAATCACAAAACAAAATAAACAAAAGTGCAAAATAAGTTAGCAAATCATATGTGAATAAAGTTCAAGACCAACACAAATTAAGACAAATAACATAGTTTATGAATATTGTTCATTACATTGTATGAAAGACAACAAAAAAGCCAACGCGCAGCCATTGAACGGCAAAATTGAAAAACTAAAAGGAGACAACAAAAATAAAAAAGCATACAAATTCCAGAGATCGTTCGGTGCGCGGCAAGCAGGCAGTCAACGTTGTTGAATGTTGTGTTGTGGACGGTCAAGCGAACAAAAAGCCCTAAAAAATAAAATAAAAAAATAAAGTTAAATATAAAAAGAATAAAATCAAGCAAAGGTGCGAGACAAGAAATTAAATTGATAAACCTAAAAGCAAAAGCAAAAGCAAACGCAACAAAAACAACAACAGCGAACCTTTTGAACGTGCCTAGAGTTTTGCAGAGCCTTGGCTTGGAACTTGGGTGCCCAGTGAATTGGAGTTGGAGTTGAACTTGGACTTGTCGCGCTGCTGTGGCAATTATCAAGCGCACTGCATCTGGCTGAGAATGCCAAAACGACTGTAGACAAGTCGCACAAAATATATATGTATAAACATATATATCTATATATGTATATATATTTTCGTATACAATGTGTGTGTTTATGTGTAAGTTGTAATGTGCGTTTATGTGTGTGGTAAATAGCTCAAAGCCACGAAATTGTTTTTATCGGCGCGCCAAAATCACAAATTGGAAAAATTAAAAAAAAAAAAAGAAAAAAGAAAACTGTTGAACTGTTGCTGACCAGAAACAGCTTTAGCCCTTAGCCAAGTTTAAAACGAAAACAAAAAGCCTAAAAAGAGCGCATCGCGTGGAGGCCGCGATAAACTTCGAAAAACTGCAGCCAGAGAGCGAGGAAATTGCTAAAATATTACCCGAAAGGCATATTCGCTATGTACATATATGTGTGCAACATCGGCCCTCAGATACAACAGACAATAACAACAACAACAAAAACAACAAAAACGGCGACGGCACCGCAAAATGTATATTAAAAAATTACAACAAGTGATCGTGCAGAAAATAGATCGATAAACCGACCAAGCAACCAAAAAACAGAACAGAATTGAAGCAGGCAAAAAAAAAAAAAAAAAATAAAAATAAATAAAGCGGCGTTGGACACGTTTCAATTTTTTTGTTGTTTTTTGTTTTTGTTGCTGTTGCTTTTCTGTTGCACCGTTTCTGCTGTTTCAATTTCAATTGTGGAAATCGGCGAAAAATCACCAAACCTAAAACGTAAACGTAATAAAAAGAACCGGTCACAGCGACAGAGAGAGTGACTGAAAGAGAGAGAAAGAGTGGCAGAGAAAGGGAGATAGCAGAACTAGCTACAAGCTAGGGATTTTCCCCACACAGCGACCCCAAGATAAAGCATTGAGATCAGGCGCAATATTTATTAAACAAAGCCAGAAATTAATTTCACGACTTTTTCTACGACGACGTCGACGAGTTGGCAACATTGCTTAAAAGACCGTGCAGCCCGCCCGAACGTCACAACGCCCCAAACGTATACCCTGTCGACCAGACCCGGCTTCTTCATGCGCAGCTTGAACTTGCAGTCTGTTTAAGGCCACAGCGAGAAGGAGAGCAAGCAAGAGAGGGGAAGTTTCAGCAGTTTCGGTGACTGCAGCAGCAAAATGTACGACATCAAGCGCCTCGAAGCCGGACAACAGCAACAGCTACAACAACAACAACAACAGCAACTACATCAACAACTACAACATCAACAACAACAATCAATTGGCAATATTCTAAACGATCGTCTGAGCGGTTCTGGGGCATTGCAGCCGCCACAGCTTACCTGCAGTGTAATAACACCCACGCATCTCTGCCCCAAGACACAAACGAGAACAGCAACAACAACGCAACAGAACAGTCATATTCAGTGCGATCCCTCGGAAGCCACACACATGACACTATTGACGCTACGCCGTCGCCGGGCGTTCCAGCGTCGCGCCTGCCTGCTCAGCATATTGGCCGCGTTTGTCTTTGGCATGGCTTTGGGTGTCATAGTGCCGATGCTTGGATTGCCAGATTACTTTGGAAGCGTTGAGTCAGCGACAACGGTGACGCTGAATATGAATGAGGAGTCGCCTAGTCCGCCACTGCCATATAGTGTATCGTTTATACGGGATGAGCCACAGGCATTGGCTCAGGTGGAGCTGAGTGCGGAGCAGGTCTTTCGCAATGCCTTTCATTTGGAGCAGGATAAGAACGCGCCCGATTCGATGATAGTCAAGAAACTGGACACCAATGATGGCAGCATCAAGGAATTTCATGTTCAACGCACAGCCAATGGACGTTATCGCAAGGGACCTGAACGCAAACTAACCAAGGCTGCTCAACAGGCGGCAAGGAACCGAGCAGAGCTGACCAAACAAAAGCAACAACAGCAGCCACGACGTGATCTCGAACTTCAAGCAGCGGGCATCATCGATGGGGACATCTATTGGGGTGAGCTTGTGGAGCGGGCACTGCCGCAAGGTTTCGCAGCACAGGATCAGCACAGCTGGGAACGCTATGTAGCCGGAGAAGGTCAAGTGGTGCGACTGGAACATGGCTGTGGACGCATGCAAAATCGTTTGGTGGTCTTTGCAGATGGTACGAGAGCCTGCGCTAGATATCGCCAGAACACGGATCAAATACAGGGCGAGATATTTAGCTATTATTTGGGCCAATTGTTGAACATTAGCAATCTGGCGCCAAGTGCAGCGACAGTCATTGACACAACGATGCCAAGCTGGTCGGCTGCGCTCGGCGACATAACCCAAGCACAGTGGAAGGAACATCGACCAGTGGTGTTGACCCGTTGGTTGGCTGACTTGGAGCCGGCTGGCATACCGCAACCGTTTCAGCCACTGGAACGCCATCTCAATAAGTACGATGTCTGGAATATAACGCAGCAAATGCAGCGGGAGACAACATCAGCATTAAGATCAACATCAACGACGACGCCGACGTCGACGTCGAGAGGATTACTCAAACGGTTGGAGGCTGCCAGCGAAGAAACGTTCGGTCATCAATCACGCATGCTTGAGGAGTCCGCTAGCAAGTTGTCCTCAACTGCATCATCGTCGTCTTCAGCGTCTTCAGCGTCTTCAGCACTGTTGCAGCGACTAATTGAATTGGCACAATGGTCGGATTTAATCGTCTTCGATTACCTGATCGCGAACCTTGATCGTGTCGTTAATAACTTGTACAACTTTCAATGGAATGCCGACATTATGGCTGCGCCCGCTCACAATTTGGCGCGCCAGAGCCAAAGCCAGCTGCTCGTGTTCCTCGACAACGAATCGGGCTTGCTGCACGGCTATCGGCTGCTCAAAAAGTATGAGGCCTATCACAGTCTGCTCTTGGACAATCTGTGCATCTTTCGTCGTCCAACCATCCAGGCGTTGCAGCGTTTGCGTGCCGAGGGCGCAGGTCGCCAACTGCGCCAACTGTTTGAGCGTACAACCAGCAACGATGTGCGTGATGTGCTGCCCTCGCTGCCGGATAAATCAATCAAGATTCTGGCGGAACGCATCGATCGCGTGCTGGCCCAGGTCCACAAGTGCAGCGACAGCAACAAGAGCAGCTAATGAAATGATATCCAATCCAATCCAATCCAAAATCGTCAAGATCCATCGATAACGTTTGGATAACGATGGCGATATCTTTTTTGTTTGTAATAGTTTGTTTGACTGATATAAGTTGTAAATAGCGTTGGGAGAGGAGAGAATCGCAATTATCTTGCTTGTTAAACATTTTTGTAGATTTTAATTAAACTTAATCATAATCAAATGCCAAATGTTCACAACTGGCCCGCTCAAATTAGTCAATAGAAGCAGCTTAAACACCATTTCCAACATTATAATATGTATATTTGCGGGTCCAAGTACGAGTATTAGCCAGGACATCAGACCAGATCAGATCAGATCAGATCAGTTTATATAAGCGAGCCTTAAAACCTTCAGACACACTCGATATAAGTTTGTTTATGATTAGTTTTTTTGTGTAATTTTATTAGTTTTTGAGATAAATTTTTGTGATATTGTTGTTTAAGCTCTTTATAGTTAAAAAAAAAAGCTAATTATTAATAATTAAGTAGATATCATTTTTTGTATAATTTATGGGCCATATTCCTTAAGTGAAACAAATAAAAAAAAAAACAAAACATACAACACAAAGACACAAAATCGAAAATCACTTTGATTACAACCACAACTTGCTTACAGATACAGAAATGCAGATGCAAATACAAATGTAGATGCAGATTGTAGATTTGATAGTTGTTGTTGTTGCGGATACAATATATGCACGCCTGCGCCCAGTGAGAACTAACATAGTCATGACAATAAATTGTCATTGATCTTTTTTTTTTCGCAGGTGAAGTTGTGCTGCAGCTGCGACGTCAACTGCAACTGCGACTTGGTTAACTACTCTCTATGGATGTGCTGCATTTGTCAACTTGGCAGCAGCGTCGTAACTTGCCACAAAAACTGCTGCCTGCCACAGTCTCTGTTCTTCTGTTATGCCTCTGTGCCTCTCGAGTGGCACACTGTTGTCACGCAGCCTCAAAACTTCCAGCTTCAACTCGGCTTGCTTTTCATAATATCTTCATAAGCATTTGAAGTGTCCCCCTTGTCTCGCCTGCTTGCCGTCTCTCCCACTCCACTCTGCGTGTCTCTGTATGAGTTTGAAATTCAAGTGCAGCGACGTCGACGACAACAACGAAACCAGTAGAAAACATGAAGCTGAGTCTGAATGAGGCAAAGCGCAGTTCAAGATACTTTCGTCGTCGCACACACTCACATGAATTAATGTGTGTGTGTGTGTATATGTTTTGCCCAGCCTCTGCTAAGATAGCCAGGCCCAGACTCAAGGCCCGGGCCTCAGGTCCATTCCTGCCTGCCTGCTTGCCTGTGCTGTCTGTCTGTGCGTCTGCTTTAAGATTTAAGATCGCTGCTCATTAAGTGCGTCCGCGTGTCTCAACGACAAGATGCTGGGAATGAGAATCTTCTCTTGCACTTACTCTCACATTCTCTCCATCTCTCACGTGCGTATGAGAGAGTTGCAGACTCGTCTCGCCGTTCGCCTGGAGTTTTGCATCTGATTTCGCTGCGTATATTTTATTGGACACCAGAGTAGTTCACGTAAATAAAATAAAATGAAATGAAATAAGGCAAGGCGTCGCAACTGAAACGAAACTGAATTATATACATATATACTAGTATGTACGTACGCCACAGACAAACAAATATAAATATTTCTATATGTGCAACAAAGTAAAGTTGCTCAATTGAAACAGTTGCCTCACTTAGTCGACTTTGAACTTGTCCGTGCTACAAATCGCATAACAAATTCGTAAGACTTTTCAACATAAAGAGCAGCAAATGTTTAGATAACCCGTTTTAGCCACAATGCGCCTGCTCTGTTTAAAAATGTATGAGTATTTGTATTTGTGTGTGTGTGTGTGTGTGTGTGTCTGTGTCTGGGAGAGCTTAATAAAAATCGTTATGCTAGTTTAATAAATATATCAAATAACCTTAAGACGTGTTAGGGAACTTGTGACTTTAACACGTTCAGAACTTGCTACAAACTCTTTCACCATATCATTTTACATTTAACCAAACAGAATTTGTTATAGCCAAGATTTTGTGAAGATGCTGCCTGCTTTAGCTGAAATCAAAGAGATTTTTCCATAGCTTCAGCTTACAGAAACCATAAAACAATATAATTGAGTTCTAAAAACATAATAAAACAAAAAAAAAATTTATAGAAATTTTTACTTGTTTGAGCTGGGAAAGGGCTACGAGGAGTTCGCCCACCAGCTGTGCCATTGTTTAGGTCAAAACACACACACTCACATACATTAAAACACTCACAAATTGTTCTGCAAAAAAAACACTTTTTATATATATGGTTAGAATTACCGTATCAAACAACTAGAAGAACAACAACAAGCTGAACAAAAGTAAACACATTTTAACGGCATTTTTTATGAGGTTATTAATAAAAGTTTATGGATATGCGGCTTACGATTTAGACAACAATAAACCATAATGTGTCTCTAGAAATGATAAACATAAACTAATACAATGCTAGACTTAAAAACTCTTTAGAATCTTAACATTTTTTAAAAGCTATTAGAGTGCCACATATATATAGCTTTTAGGATCCCTAGAGATTATTTGGTAAAAAGAATTGATTTTTAAAAGAATAGATTTTTTCGATAAAATATTGGCCATTTTTATTTATACATCGCAACTTATATTTCTGTTGTTCAGTTATCTTTGCCAAAAAAAAAAAATATTTCACTTTTCTTAAAAGTCATATTTTATTTTCTTTTTGAAATACTTTTTATATAAAGTTTTAATAACGTTATTTTATGAGGTATAATCGGTTAGTTTAGCTTGATTTGGCCAGCTTTTAATGCTGGGTCAATGAAGTTACCAAGGCAGTTGAAACGAATCCTTTACCTGACAACGTGACTCAGAAGCTTGGCTAGTTGCGTTCTTGTTGTTGCTTTTTTTGTTGTTGTTGTTGTAGCGTTGTTTCAGTGTGCACAATAATTTGCATACACACATACATATACACACACACTCACGCCATTCGGGCAAGCTGTGCATGCAACATTTTCTCGTGTTGTGTGTTTACTCTTTTCGCTTTTAGTTAATGTCCGTGTTGTCCGGACCGAGGGACTCTTGAATCACTTGTTGTTGTCGAGACCAAAGGTAAAGAGTATATTGGTGATGTGCAACAAAAGCTAGACACCTGAAATTTTGCAAATATCTTTGTCTATGTCCGGAACAGATAAACTGCCAAGGTTGGGTTTCTACGCCGACTGGGGGGCTGAAAAATCGATAAGATCGAAAGTTGACAATCGATAAATCAACAGGTTTCTCACATATTTAATGATAGTGGTAATAAAATACCTGCTGGCGTCCCCCAAAAAAATCCCCCAAATATTATCATCCACATATCTGCATCAGAAATTTGGATTCCCACTCTTTAAAAATTTTAAGAGCCTTTTTCAAGCAGTGTTCTTATACTGTTACCAGAGTATAGCGCCGTCGGTTTTGTCCGACTGCAACGTTTTCACTTGTTTTTGTTGGTGGTGATGTTGTTGTTGTTATTGTTGGCTGCTTTGCTTGTTGCGTTAACAGCAAAAATTCTAAACAAATTGCTTCCGCACCTGCAGCTAAGAAAATCAATGCAGAATACAAAAATCCACAAAGTGGCAACGCAAGAGCCACTGATCCAGACTCCAACTTCAACTTAGAGCGAGGACTACAGAATTATATATAGCATGAAGTAGTATAGTTGATCTCTTTGTATGGGCATAATAAAATGCATTGTGCCACATGGGAAAAATGCCCCACCTGCGCAGCAATTTTCCTTACGAGGTCCACACTCGTATCAAAATAAAACATTTCCCAGGCCAATAGAAAGTGTTAAAAAAGAATAGGCCCTGCATATCATATCATTTCATAATCCGGACAATGGCACCATCGATGGCACTAAACTTTAGCAACAACACAATGCTCTCACACACACACACACACACACACACGACAGACACATAGAAACTAATATTTACAAAAGAAAGGGTAAGTGCAACCAACATGGAGAAGAAAGAGGCCATAAAACACACAATGTTATTATATATGTATATATATTTCTTGGTTGTTTTGTTACCAGTTTTGCCCCTCGTTTAGGTATTCTTCATTTTAAGTGCGCGTCCCTTTGGGCGCTAACAAAATTACGTGGAAGGGCAGCGATGTGCAGCAGGCTCAAACGAAATTTACGATCGGCATTTGGATTTGAATTTATGAAAAACCTTCTTTCTTTTTTTTACTTTTTACACCTGAAAAATAGACCAACAAAAAAATAGCCAAACACGCAGAGAAAAAATAACAAACAAACATCTTTCGAGATGCTTAACTGCTTTTCTCGGGAGTCGAGGAGTTGAGTTTTGGTTCGGCTCGGTGACTGCGTTTCTTGTTAACATATGCTCGGAAAAGAAGAAAGAGATAAAATGCTGATACGCTTCAGATACGGAAAAAAAACAGAAGACTTAGGCAACAAACTTACTAGCAAGATTTGATAAGCCCGTCTGGGAAGCAAGCAAAATTTTTATTAAACATTGCCTCACAGACGCAGACAGAGACGCAGACTGAGACTGAGACTTTGGCGCTGTAGAAGTATTTGTAGTAGCAAATGATACAACTTGGCTGCGAGCCATATTTAAAGTCAATCCATTTATCTGTTAACTGATTAATTTAACAAGCTGGTCAATGATCCTGTCCCCATACACACTGACATTGACGAAGTGCAGAGCTTTGCGTATGGTTTTCATAGAAATAAGTGTTTACACATCAAATTTGTATAATCGATCGTGTTATAACCGTAAATCAAATTTATTATATAATTTTAATACCTCCATCTATGACACATAGCTTCAGTATTCCCTGCCAACAATGTTTCTCGCATTCTTACTTGTTTCGAATTGCGTTTAAGATGTTTAACATGCGGCTTTCCCCCAATAATGTTCTGCCCAATTCGGTCTCGCTCCGCTTTAGCTGTCCATCTCTAATACACTAAGTTGAACCTGTTCGGCCTGTCGGACTGTCTGTCTGTCTGTCTGACTGTCTATTCACATTGTTTGAAGTATTTTTCTTTTTTGGCCGAATCAGGTGAAGTGAGTTGATTGATTGCGCTAATTTATAACGACAATGGGTCAGATCGCACATGGACCTTTGAGCTTGCCCTGTTGTTACTGTCTGTTCCCAACCAACACACACACACACACACACACACACACACACTGACTGACTGAATGGCTGGCTGACTGACTGAGCTGACTGAATGTCTTACCAGCTGGCTGGGGCTGTTTTGAAATCCATTAAGCACCGCCTTTACTGTGCCTGCTGTGGCTTCAGCTTCAACTTTAACATCGACTGCTGCTGCTGTTGCTGCTGCTATTGCTGATGATGATGATGCGCACGCTGATGAATGAATCTTTTCAATTTTGAGATTTTATTAAACGAATTTGTCAAAAAAAAAAAACTCAAAAGAAAAAATATAAATGGTTTCTAAAGCCCAGCGACAGTGCGTGAGGGTAACAAACCCTATGCAAAACTAATGAAATTAATAGTTTGTTGCCTAAGTCTTTTGTTTTCTGTGGTTTCAGTCGCTCGTCCATTGTCTCTGTTTTTCACATTTGCTTTTGTTGACCTTGCTGGCAGTGCATTTGAGAGTCGCCCATGGCGCCTTACCACTTGGCCTGGTTAATTGATCGTGATTGAATTATAAATATATACAAGCAAAGCCAGCTAGCATATACATATTCAGCATCAGCTGAATATTGTTGCTGGCCTGCATCAACTAATGTGGCACATATTCAGCTGCCGTCTTACCAAAATCAGACATGCGTCGCCCCAAATCTGAAAACAATCTACAAAAGCAGAGGTCTGAGCCCAAAGAAGAAATCACACTGGCAGTCCAGACCGTCAAAGATATACAAATTATAAATTATAAGCCTACTAGCTCAGCTCCTAGTCAAAGCGCTTATACTGACCCAAACACAAGTAAACACACACGACACGCACACTCTTTTAACATTCTGTGGCTGAACAAAACACTGAGAGACAGACTTTAACACCATGGCACACCGAGACAAACATTTGCTCAACAAGACGAGTTTCAGTCACTCCGATACTTTTCATATAAATACAAAGATACTATAAAGGTTTGTATATATGTATGTGTGTATAAACAAGGCACAACCACAAATTAACAAACACTTGAACGCAAACCTTAGCCTCTATCTCTCTTCTTCTCAAGAAGAACATGCGGGCTGCTGCTTATTTGTGGCAAGCCCATTTCTCAATAATTAAAAGCTACGGCCATCAAATGAACACCAGAAAGCAGATTGACTTTGAAAATTCAGTTCGAATTAGACGAGAAGAGGCGTGACGTAGCCTACCCACAGTGCACTGTGGGAGAAATTATATAAAAGAAGAGCATGCACATATTTGTTGAAATTTTGTTAAATTCTGTGTTTTTTTTTACAAATATCTCAATCGTATTTTTAATTAGATGTAGCTTTGATTAGTATAATGCACTCAAATTAAAAATTATTATAATTTTAGTTTTAATTAAATCGAATCGATCACCTTTAAATGTCTGTTTATAAGCAAAACTAATACATATTATTATTTTCTGTTGTTGTTCAAGTTTCGATTTCTACCTGTATTTATAAGCATGAATGTTTAGATACTTATCTTATTGTGCATATCACATTTTACCAGTTCTCATTAACCATTTTTTTTTTTATTTTTTATGGTGTGTAATTATAGCAATTCTGAGCTTATGTGAGTGTTTTGTACTTAACAAATGTTACTGAACCTGAGTTCTAAAGACCTCCCGCAGCTGGGGTTATGTAAGTGCCGGTTATTGGATCTAATCATTGATCATGGATCAGTATTAACATCAGTTTAATTAGCTCTTTTTTTGGGTCGCACCCCAATCATGTGAAGCTGTTGACCTTCAAGCACTCACACTACACAGTGCCTATAATCTGCATAATGAATATTTATGATTGCTTATGATATATATATATATATATATATATACAATGTAGTATATCAATAACCGCAATTTGTGCAATTGTGTTTGTGCGCGGCGCCAGTGTCGCACAAATGCCACTTAATTGCACCGCCAATTCTAATGCATGTTAGCGCTTGTTATTCAACAACATATTTAAAACACTTTTAAAGTCGCGTTCTCACAGATAGAACTTGCGTTTCCAAACTATAGCGAACTCGGTTCAGTGTCGCTATGGCGCCGTTTACTGTGCTGTTCCATTCTCATTCTCAAAATACACTTTTAATTAAGGGTATTTTAAAAACAATAATAATGTTGATAATTGATAAAAAAAAACTTGCAATACTTTAAACTGTTCTTGAAAAGTAACTAGTTATTTTGGTAAGCATCTTATTCTTAGCATTTTTAGCCCTGATTTGAAATATTTTTGAAAAGTTTTAGTTTACTTACAAATTTAAGATTATAAAAGTCTGTTAGAGTATTTGGACTTCTACAACTTTCATTTGATATTTAATTCCTATTCGTTTTCGTTCTCGGTTGCTGTGCTCATTCTTTGAATTTGCGTGGGCGACGCTGCAGTTTTGTGTCGCTGTTGCAGCCAATATACAAAAACATATATATATATATTTATATATTCTAATTGCTGTTGTTGTTTTTGTTGTAATATTGCATGCAAATGTGTCTGTAGCCGTTAAATATTAACAACCTTCAAACGATGTTTAATATAATAATCAACTGCCAGATCTAATGCTCACAATAACAACTGCAGCTGAAGTCTGGTTGCTTTTGTGTCTCTGTGCCTTTTTGTATCTGAATCGTTTTCGTTGATTCTCTTAAATACAGTTCTTTTACAATATATATATAGTATATGGTATAACTTTTTTTTATATGTTTTTCTATTCACATGTTTATTGTGAATGTGCTGATGTCTGGACTTTTGTCATTGTGTTGTTAACTTTCATTAGCTTTCTAATGTTTTGTTGCTGTTTCAATTGTTGTTGTTGTTGCTTCTCTATCTAGGGGTTTTTTGGTCTCTTGCCGCCTGCCAATCGTCATTTCATTTTACTGTCACTCAAATCTTTATAAGTTTTCTTCTTTCACTTTAATTTTCCCGCTTGGGCTTTGCCTAACGTTCTTCTCTGCTTACGGTTGTTTGATTGAGCCCCATTCCCCCTCAACTCCCTCCCCACCAATCGACGCCTTAATCCCTCAGTTCCACAAGGCAATCGTCTATTGTAAATATTTTTCCATTATTTTCCATTAGTTTTCACTCGTTTGTAACATTCTCTCGATTGCTGTTTGTGTATGTTTTTATTTTTTTTTTTTTGTGTTTTGTTTGTTGTTGTTTGGTGTTGGCGTGGTCGTTACACTGGTTGTTCTGGCTGGTTGTTGTTCTTGGTTCTTGGATCTTTTTGCTATTTGGCATATATTGGTTATTATCTTTGAAGCGCATCGGCTGTGCTGCGTTTGCTGTGTTGTGTGCCTCTGTGTGAGTTTTTGCTGTTGTTGTTGTTGTTGTTCATTGCATTCGTTGTCGCCGTAGCGTATTTGGCCAGTTGACTGGGCGCGTGAGTGACGGAATGATGTTACCCAAAACCAGTTTCATTGACAATTATACAAACACACACTCTCGCACACACACACACACACACACACAGTCACCTAGCAGATCTTGGTTGCATCCACATTCACATTCACATCCATAGCGCTCATTATGCCAGTGTCGCGCTCGTTGATCAAACTTTACCAGCAACAACAACAACATGATGTCGGCTTCTTCTTCTTTTGTGTGTGTGTGTGTGTGCTTTTTTTTTTGGTGTTTTGCTGTTGGTTTCGCTTTGATGGATGACTGACAAAGGCAGAGCAGATCGAAGCGTCCCAAAACTACTCGACTCGATCAAGCGCACGCAACGTGTGTCTCTCAGTCTGTCTGTCTGTCTGTTTGTCTGTCTTGCTGTATGTTGCCTGTTTATTTGTCTTGTTTGATTTGAGTGCACACACAGCTGTCATTGTCGCTGTCAAATCGCATTAATATCACTGAACTGTCAAATTACAGCCAACCGCAGCCAAATGTTTGCCCAATGTCCAATTTACTCACACTCCCCATTTCCTTCACTCCCTCGCTCTGTCTCTCTCTCTCTCTTTCTCTCTCTTGAACTTGCTGCCCACTTGTTGTTAACTCAATTAAAATGTTATTCATGACGCTTGGGCAGCGAAACGTGGCTCAATTTCTGTGGCCAACTAACAGCCGTCATTAGGCCAGAAGAGGCGCCAGGCACTCGGCGCTCTCGACGCGTCCAATTACCAACAAATCAACAGCAAATTATTCGCTACTGCGTCGCGGCCGCAAGAGTCGAGATTCAGCCGCGATGCTTGTTTAATGGTAATAAGCCAACAGCCAAAAATTACGCGGCTCTGATTGGTCTATTTGACAAACATGCTGAAACGTGTCTGGGGCGCATGTCATTGTTGCTGTTGTTGTTTGTATTTAAGCCCTCTTACCACCTTTCTCTCTCTCTCTCTCTTAGAAACCATCTTTTGTCAAAATGGGAGGGCCTGCGCTAAAGACCGAATCTTGTTAGTGCAAGTTCGTGTTCTAAGTCATTTGATTTAGCCTGACCAATTGCCTCCTTTAAGACATTTGTGGGTGCGCCTGCTCACAGGAGACCCGCTTAATTACTTCATTAATATTTGCGTTAGAACAATACAAAAAAAAAGAGAGATGAAAACACAAAATTCCACCCACAATCGCTTAAACTCTGATAGCATCACACCACAGTTAATAAAAACTGCACAAACTGCATTTATGACACTACAGGCAAATGGGAAATCCAACGGGTTAGAGTAAGCTTTAGCATCAGTGAACGACTTATAGCTACCCTGTACGAGCTAGACAATATCAATTCGTTGTGAAGACTTGAGTGTTTCTTGGTTTTCCGATTTTTCCTTTCATTTTAGCCTCTTCAACAATTTATCAATGAGTATAAAAAGAAGTCTTGAGTTGTGCTCATTCCTAAATGCTCTGTTAAGTCATAAAATTTGCTAACTGTAGCTCAACTTTATTTTTGTGGCTCAGGCAATTAAAGAACACACACTCCAATACTCAGCGTGTTGGCTAAAAGGTGTCGAAAGTTCAAAGCTACAACAGCTGCATTTGAGTTTAATAGCAAAAAAAAAATAAAAATAAAAATAAACCAATACCCCAACCAAAAACAAAAACCAAAACCTTAAAAAAACGGATGGATGCTTCATCTAAGATTTTCATTGCTCTGCGTTTGAACTGCAGTATATCTTTTAACGACAGTTCATCCATGGGTATTCGGCTCTTGGTGCTTGGCACTTGATGCATTGACTTCGTCGTATGCCAGTTCATTAGAATTGTAAAAGGGGAGCACAAAGCCATAGAGCAACAGATCAGCCAAGCATCTTAGCCGAGCAACTGAGTGCAACGCGTGTCTAATCTGCGCATCCAAATCAAAATCTTCAACAGCTTTCTTGTGCACTGTAATTCCATGCATGTCGTGCCCATGCCCAAATCTGGACAGGCGTTGTGTCCCACTTACCAAATACTAGACAACTACAAAACAACCAAAAAACAACAAACAACTCTTTATCATTGATAAGCCGAAAGTTCAAACACTCTAAATTGTCATATGGCAAGGGTAGTTAAAATAAAATCAAAAGTAAATTTAATTTAAATCAGGATTATCAAATTTAAATCAAAATAAGTGTTCAATCTTCTCGTTACTTTCTTTAAAGTCTCGGCAAGACATCCATTTAGCTCTTAGTCAAATCTATCATTCAAATCGACATACTCTTTGTAAGAGCATTAGAAGTCTAGCCGCCAGAGTTTGCTCTTCATCAAATTATGCTAATCAGCTTTGAGTTTTTGGGTTAGCCTAGGCTTCGTATTAGTATTTTGGATTTGTGTTTTGTATTGCTTTTGGGTACTCTAGTTAATTGCATCAGCCGGTTGCATCTGCATCTTACCCCTGTCAGTGTTGTTGTTGTTGTTGTTGGTGTTGCTGGCAAAAGGCGTCAGAGCTGCATAGATAACAACGCTGTGTTCTATTTACAATATTTATTTCTCTTAGCCTTGTTAGCATTTTGGTTTGTGTATGGAGTTTTTGTGCGTGTGTGCGATAAGCTAATTCTAATTCCTTTAGCGGCCTAATGTGTTTATAATTAACATGCGGGTCAAATGGCCAGCAACAACAACAGCAACAACAACAAGAACATAAAAACAACGCCTGGTTAATTGCCTGATTTGGGGCGTGGTTGCACTAACAGCAACGCACGCCTCTTAAGCACAGCACAGCTCACAAAAACAACAGCAACGCCATCGACAACAACAAATTGCAGCATCGACAAGGTCTAGTCAAACAGTAGCAGCAGTTGTTGTTGGTGTTTGATTACAATTTGCGCACAGATCGCAAGCAACAACAAAATATACTATATGTATATGTATAAAATATTTACGAACAATTTTTGTGTTATGGTCACGTCGACTTGTCTTACACTTGCGTGAACATGCCCCAACACGAACCTAGCCACTGCCACAGCCCCACCCCTCTTGCATGCGCCTCGTAGGTTCGGCAACAGCTTTGACTTTATTTCGTTTAGTTTGGAATCGTTTTTGGACGCGTGTAAACGCAGTAGCAACGTGTTCACCTGTTCGATTAGCATTTGAAACGTGTTAAATGCTATCGATGCTCATAAGAATCTACAACTTATAAGTATTTCTATCTATCTATCTCTAACTATGGTGCTGTATTGTCTTACTGCATTTGATTGAAATAAGATATTTAGAACTTTTAGTTGAGGTGTGGCTCTTATCTGTGTACAAGTTTTGCCAATTATCAATAGATTTGCTGGGCATTCAGAATTAATTGAACAGTGAGAAAAACATTAAAGCTTAACATAACGTTTTTAGCTTATCTTAAGAATAATTATAATTACCAGCTTTGATCTAGTCGCTGCGTTTAAAAGGTGTTTTTTTTACGAGTTTCTGATTTTATTAACAGCAGAAAATATCCATTTCAGATTATTGTTGTTCAATTTTCTCAGCTTATTTAAAAAGAAATGATTTTTTTATTCTATATTTATATGAAATATATATTTATATTAATTTTTTTTTATTAATCCCAATCAAGTTTCATTAAAAAATCATTTTGATTAAAAATCTATTGGCTGCTGCAGCAGAGCAGCTCCAAGTTGGCAAGCAACTAATAAGAAAAACCTTTTAAAAAGCTGCCAGTTACCAGCAATGCTGTGAAAAGTCACGAGTTTCGCATATTTTTTTTTTCGCGCTCTTAACCAAATGAAATAGATAAAAATAAAAACATAATGTTGACCCGCTTGGCATTAGGACCAGACAATCCAGTTGTTGCTATTGCTGTTTTTGTATTGTTGTAGCTGTTGCTGTTATTGTTGCTGTTGTTGGCTAAGCCAGCGGTAGCTGCCAAATAATAATGGCCCGAAACTGCAGTTGGCTTTGCTTTTTTGCAGCGGGCGTCAATTTCAGCGACCTGGGCTTATTAAGCAATGAAATACTATATAATGCCTCGACTGTGATTTATCACATGCATCGCCAGCTGATGCTCAGTATCAGTCTGAGGGATATGCAGGATGAGAGGGGCAATATCTTTTGTCTGCTGTCGTCTGAAGGCGGCTATGATGCCCACGCAAAAGATTGCGATATAGGTTATGCCATGGTAATGGAAATGAAAATTGGAAAATGGAAATATACTTGTAAGCCAAGCAGCAACCGACTAGCCATAAAGAAAACCCAAAGTTGCTAAAGCAGCTGTGAGCAAGCCGATAATGAAATTCTCTGCAAAACTCTCTGAATAATTAACGAAACTGTTATAACTAAACAATATTACTTAATATATTCTTCATATCTTGAAAACCCCGTTTTAAGATTCAATTATTGTTAGTGAAACACTGAGTTCCGAACCTTAAGCTTATGGTTGATCTTATATTCATAATTTTAGTTTCATTTAGTGTCAATTTTGATGTACTCTCTGTAAGCGTACAGAAAACAAAGTCAGCCGTCAGTTGACATTTGTGGCAGGCACAGTAATTGACGCCGCTTGTCGATTGTGTTGCAGCCGCAAATGGGAAAATTGAAAGAGAAAATTAATGCAGAGGGCTGCTGCGCTTTCCATTAACTTGTCCTAACTTTTAACTTATATGACACGCGCTTTAGTAGCACCCATATGTGTATGTATGTGACTTTATAGTATAGAGATGTCTACCAAGTCGAAAAGTTTGCAATATGCAAATGCAGTTGCAGCTGTGGCTGTTTTGTGGCTGCTCCGGCTGCTGCTGCTGCTAGTATCTGAGCACGTCATCAACGGTAGCCCCATCTATGGTTAAGAGTGCAACTGGAGGATTGTTGGGAACTGGGAACTGTGAACTGTGAACTGGGTAACTTGGGGACTAGTTTAACTGACAATGTCATAACCCGCCTTGCGGCTAGTCTCGCTTAACGGTTAATGCATTTAAGCTGAAATTATGAGCTTGCGACAGGCAACCAAAATCTTTGATTGTCAGTGCTTACACCAACCAGCATTGTTGTTATTCGCGCTGTCGCGTTGTTGTTGCCGCGACGGCTGTTAACAAATGCGTAATGCTTGTACGTCTCGGCATGATTTGCATTTGTAGCAGAAAAGAAGAAAACGAAAGAAACAAATAAAATAGCTTGTGTAAAATAGGAAGAAAACTGCATGTGTCTGTCTGGTTGGAAAGTGACTCACGCGACGCGTCGCGTTTGTTGCCTAAGTCTTTTGTTTCGTATGCCGCTGCAACAGTCACTGTTGTTGCTGTCTGTGTCACTGTGACAGACAGCGAAAGACATGGCATTTATTTTTTGCTTTGTATTGCAGCTCCGGCCACAAAACATACGCACTTCATAATTCAATCAAGCTCAAACATTTCGCAATCCCACACAGAAGGAATTTATTGTTCGGCTCACAATTTTTCAATTGCATTTTGGGGTGCCGTGCTTAAAGCTAGCAACAACAGCACACGACACACGACACACGACGTCCAAGCTATGAACAACAGGCCGACTGTTCGTTCGAATGGTCGACAACTGTCTTTGTGCTGGCTATTTGACGCTTTGTCCATCTGTCTGACTGTCTTTGGCTGTCTGTCTGTGCCGCTTGTCTGTCTGTCTAGGCTTTTGAGCCAATTGTACATTTCCTCACTTAAGCTGGGCCGCCCAGCGCCAGCGTCAGCGCCAGCGCCAGCTGCATTCTGTTTGCAGCTTTTGCCAATGTTTCTATTTCATGCACAACTGTCAAATGCGGTTGTTGTCGTAGTTGTAGCTGTTGGCTGTTCGCTGCTTGCCAGCATGAAATTGTTAACAACATTTGTAGCTGTTGCTCATTGCCGACCGACCACACTGCGTGCAGTCCGCCTGCTGCCTGCAGCCCGCTGCCTGATTTTTGATCATATTGACAATGAAAGCCGTTGCTACTTCAAACGCCGGCATTTTGTTGTTGCTCTTGTTGCAGTTGCATTTACTATTTGCTTGATCGTTGGCTGTGCCCATACTGACAGGTTAGCTAACAAAACAACAACAAAACAAATAAAAACCGCAAAAGTGAACCAAAAAAAATATATACATATATCGTATAAAAAGGCGAATTCGAATCGATTCGATTTGATTTGATTTGAAAATTCCATCGCCATGGCAATAAACATTTTTAGTTAACTTTTTTTTTTGATGTTGAATGTGCGGCTGTTGAACCATTTTTTGTAATTGATTTTTTGTTTTGCTTTGTATGTATGTAGCTTATTGTTGTTGCTCTTGTTGACTTTTTATGGGCTTAGTTAGCTTTTTTTTAGTCGAACATATGGCATTGATTTATGTGCATTTCAACAAACATTTGGCGAATTTGTTGCAAGTATTATTATTTCTTTTTTTTGTCGCATGCCACCGCCACATGTAATTTAAATAAAAGTTAAAAACAAAAGGCTGAAACCAACGCTCGGTTTTATCTTAATCTAGCCGTCTGCAGCGGCTTCTTTAAATGATTAAATTATGCATAATTACAATTCACGTTGTGGAGGAGCTTTTGATGCGGACGTGCCTCCAGCACATTTGGCTTGTCATGTTGTTATTGCCACTACCACTGTGGGAAATCATAATTTGCCATGCCAGGATGCGTGATAGTTAATGGAAAGAAAAACAAAAAACTATTGCATTTGATTTGGCTCGTTTGGTTGACTGTGACGACTAAACAAATATTCAGCAAATATTTGCCAAGCAATTTGCATCGTTGCCTGGCAAAACCAATTGCACAATTTGTTGAAATCAGCTTTTTGTTTACATAAAATGGGTATTTGAAGTTTTTTCTTGGGTTTGTAATAGCCAGTTGGAGACTGTTAAAAGTATTAGTTTTTTTGTTTTAAATGATGTGTTGATTAAAGTTGTTTTTTTTTTTTAAGTTTCAATAAACATTAAGAGATTTATGAGCTAGAGCATTAAAACAGCTGTTAAAACATTTATAAAAAATCAAATTCCAAACGATTTTATTGTTGCTTACACAAGAAGTTAACATCCCAAACGTGCTTGGGTCATTATCGAATTACATTTTTCGCTCGAAAATAAAAATAAAAATATACTAACTATTTTCAAATACAGTTGTTCAACACATATTTTTTAGAGATAGTTGAATATTTTGTTCGACACTTAAGATCCAGCTAGAGGGTATTTCATGTTTTACGCATTTTTAGTGATCTTTTTTTTCTATTTACATGCCAACACAGATAACAAGCGAAGGCCGTCGTCAAAGTATTTGCATTTGACGCTTTTGGCGTTATTTGCAACGGAGTTGCAACAATCAATCAAGCGCAGAACTGAAAACGGCAACTGTGCAACCAATCAATAAGGATTTTTTTTGTGCAACAGAGTATATCTAACCAAACATACGATCTGCACAAATCTTTGTACATATCTCTGTTTTGCCAACTTTCACATGGCGAATTGTCTGTAAAACTTTTAGAGTCTTAAAAAGATCGTTTTGTATTCATCACTTTTTTGAGTGCACATTGCATTTTTTTTTTAGCTTAGATTAGAGCCCCAAAGCGCTGACAATTTCCGACTTGGACACTGCAAGTGGGTCGTGCATATTCATTTCAAATAGAAATAGAATAACAAATAAAAATGCAAAAAAAACAAAATAAACTTAAAACGTTGGCTAAAGAGTCGAGAGAGTTGAGATTTAACGAGCGGAAATATTTTGGCATCGCTTTTTTCTTATTTTGCTTACCCACGAAATGCAACTAATTCAATGGGTTTTCATTTTGCGTGAGGCGTTTTATTTTTTTGGAAAGTGGGTTAACCTGTCAATTGCCTGCCTGCCTGCCTGCTTGCCTTGCTGACTGCATGACAGTCTCGACTATGCAACTGTCTACGCATGTAGTATGTATGGCTAGGAGAATCGCCAAAAGGCCTTGACTTAGTTGGCAATGCGCAGTTGCAACTGCGATCGCGACTCGCCCAGGGGCGTCGGCTCTAACTGGCCTGAGTGCCTGCCTCGGCTGGCCAAATTAAACCTAAAATGTCAGACGATTAGATAAGCGACTGCATTCTAAGATGAGTGAGCTGCGCTCTTGGCGATAGCTTCAGACTGTTGCAGTTGTTGTTGCTGTTTGCCAGAAAGCAGGTTTCTCTCAATAGTTTTTCTTTTGCATTAAGTTTTCGAGGCTCACACGCACTGAGCTGTATGCGACGACTCCTACAAAACTATAAATCTGAGCAGCTCTTGTGATTAGTGGCCAACACAAAAACGTCAATGCACTTATACACACTGAGACACACACACGTGCAAATTAGGTTAGGCCAATATTTTGCTAGACACAATTACCAATTTCAATTTATTATTATTTTTTTTTTGTCATATAAGAACCGACTTCAACTTACAGCACATAATTCTTATTCAGATGTCTGATGATTTTCATCAACAATATATGTATGCAATACCCACTGCTAAGGTGTTCAAAAAATAACAACTATAATAACTTGAGCTGCTGGAACGCCCACCGGCTTAGCTGTTTAGCTCAATACCAGTTCATCAAAGCGCAAGAATTTTCTGCAAATATTTTAAACACGAAATTCTTAGAGCCCCTTGACGGCGCATACGGTCAAAAAGAGAGAGACCTCACTGCAAAAAGTTCAAAATCATAAATTTCAAACGATATTAGGTTAACCACAGCAGCAACAGCAGCAGCTGTAGAAACTTTGCGGCGTCGATGATATGGTTCGGAGTGGAATTGGTGTTGGAGTCTATTCTACAGGCATATTGAAGTCAGTGCGTAGCTGAGACTGAGTCTGTAGTGTGGTTAGCTGGGGCTTCGCTTTTGACTAGCACACATTTTCTTTTGTTGTGCGAATGCCGTGTGGATTTATTGATTTTGGTCAAAAAGCCATGCTTAAGCGTAAATTATGTGCTGACCAGTCAGACGAAAAAGACAGGGAGACAGACGGACACCCAACTAGTTGGTTAGATCTTTGTGGTGGTGGTGGTGGTGGTGGCAGACGGCGATGAAAGCCACTGATTTGTGGCACAGTGCCAACAACGTTGCCGCCTGCCCATAAATCCAGACAATTTCATAACCCAACAACCATTTATCAAAGCGGCCTTTGCATCTATCTAATTAAGCCGCTGCGACAAATTTGCCAAGTGTGAAAATATCATAAGCCCAAATCAAGTAAAATGAAAATCAAAAGACTACTGCGAATTATTAGTAAACGGAAAAAATGCCCGGCTGCACAAAACTGTTTCAACTTGGCCAATCTTGGCCAACAGCCGGAGCGACAAGTGGCTAAGAGAGATATCGCATAAAACAACGATTTAATTAGACGCTGATAATTATTGTACAATTTGCGGCCACCGCTGCCGCCGTTTCTGGGGCAAGTTGCAAGTGGCAAGTGCAGCCAGGCGCAGTATTAAGCCAAGTATGTAGGTGCAACTGGCAACAGACATGCTTGCAAACTAAGCTTAGTTTTCTCGCTATCTCGCAAATGTTAGATTTAGCTAATTTCCTTAATTGGTATGGCTTGATATTGCGACGCCAAGGCGCAACATTTTTCATTTGGCAAAAATATTTGTGGAAAAAAACTACATGAAATATTTGGCAAGTGACACAGGTTTCGATGTTTGCTGTTTGCAAATGCATGCTCAATGTGATCTACGGGTCTGAAACATATTAAATGAAACAATACCTGAATGCTTAGAAAATTGTTAGAGATATGAAAAAATTGTCGTTAAGAATTAATTGTAGTAACTAAATAGTTATAAAGTTTTTGCAGTTAATAACAAGTTTTTTAAGCTTACGTAAAACAATTGTCTTCAGATAATGTATTTATCTGTAGGATAAAATAAAGTTTGTTGATACTTTATTAGAAAGGCATACGACTTAAGCCTTTTAGTTTTATAGACAAAAGTACATCAGCGTTTAATAATAAATAATAAAAAAGTTAAAAGCAATTGTAAAACAAAAAACATTATCTTGTATAAAACAATTGACTTTACAAATCTGTTGTAGCTTCTGGCTGTTGTTCATATCCGCAACTATATATTTCTGCCTAAATATTTATCAGTTAGATATATATATTACTTGACAATGCAGTTCCGTCTTTTGCATACCCAATCCCGAATACCTATTGAAAACTTCAACAACAAATTTGTTGGTAGTTGGCCAGCAATTTGATCTTACAACTTGAACGCCATGTTAAACACCCTACACTCGTGTAATTTGTGTCCAAATGAAATGAATTTATGAACATCGATTGCAAAGTTGATTAGACGAAAGCCGCCGCATAAAGCCAAAGACCAACGATCCAATACCCAAATTTAACGTCAAAACCAGTTTTTGGCCAAGACAACGTTTGGGCTTTGGGTTTGGGCTTTGAGTTGACTTTGGATGCGTTGCGCTGGCGGTCACTTGTAATATTTTTGAGTTTCTCCTAATTGCAATTTGATGTTTCTACGAAAATATAGATGTACACACACACAACCGCAGAGAGAGAAAGAGAGAGATAGATATGACATATGCTGCACTTAGCGGCAGCGTGTGAAAACTTAACGAACGTTGCTGCAGCGGCAGCAGCACTAGCACTAGCACTATTCAGCCTCTGCGATCAGCAACATATCCCTAACAAATCTTTCATGTTCAAGGTGCGAACATTCATACTAGCGCACTCTCTTACATTCAAACACTCGATCTGTCGCTCTTTGTCTTTCTTTGTGCGTGTTTATTACAGGCGGCATGGGCTTTTTGCTTATGGTGCTAATTGATTGGTGCCAAAGTTGTATAAAAATTGGAACAGAAACTGACTGACGACGCTGCTGTGGCGAGGTGAGAGTTTCAGCTACGCCTTGATTGCATTTGAGGGCACCTTTTAAATTATGTTGTTGTATTTGCGCAATCATTAGCATCTCGAGCCGATGTGGTGTTGTTTGTGTTTGCTTGGTTTGTCTCTCAGCCATCTGACATTCACAAAAATGTATATAATAAAGTTAAAATATTTAACTTGCAATTTCTGGTTCGCTTAGACTTGAGATTGCAGCGCCGGCTCCAGCAAACGGCAAACGCCGGCAAACGGCACACAAAAAGCATCCATCGAGCCTGGCATATTCGTTTCGTGCCCCGAAAAGTCACGAAATCTCGACACAACAACAACAACAACAAAAAAAAAGAAAAAGCGCTCAAAAAAGAAATGAGAAAAAAGTGATTGATGGAAATTGCTCAAACTGTCATGTTTATGAACGTCCGCAGGATACGAAGCCGACAGAGGATTGTGGCTAAAATGTGCACGCAATGCGACAGCAATTTGCAATCAGAAAGGCACAGTCAGAGTACTTGCACCAAAAACCGAACTACATATGCTCTTTACAAGGAATTAGCTCTCATGTAAATTGTAATTCATTACCAATTACTTTAAAAAAAAAATTAAGCAGCGGAAAAATAAAAAAATTTAACAATTAAATTAAAGATAATTAAATTACTAAATATTTAAAAATATTAAGAAACTTAATGATATACATAAAAGAGAGACAACCCCTAAGGCCACTTTTAAAACTTTGAAAGGAAAAAATAGAGGAAAAGAAATAAAAATATATACCAATTAAAATTTATATTTGATGTAGTTATTATTTTAAGAGTTGATTAAATGCAGTTGACGTTTATTTAAAAATATCAAAATATTATAAATTATAACATTCAAAAATCTTAAAAATTTTATAAAAATAACATTTGTTATCTAAAAAGATGGTACATTAAAAAACGGATAATTGTTGATAAGAAATGTTACATTATCTGGCTAATAAACGAACATATTTTTCATCCCGAACCCAATCAAATCAGTTTTAATGAAGGCTTTATAGTTTTAAACATATTAACATTAGATAAAAAATTTAGTTTGAATATAATCCCAAAACAATTATTAATTTCATATAGTTTTTTGTTTAAATTAGTTATTGAAAAGCAGTGATTTGATGGCATATATGTGTATAACACACGCTCATATTACACATGAAATTACACCTTTATTAAGCGTTAATAAAAGAGTATTCCATACACAAGTGTTATGTGATTTTAGTATGCTGTCTTTTGAGATTTTTACTAATTTTCACTCACTTTGCTTGCCAAGTTGTCAAGTTGTGTACTGTTTTTGTTCTTTTGTTGTTGTTGCTGTTGATGTTGCTCTGAGCCACACACAGCGCCAATGTATAGAGCCGAGTCAGCCCGAATCTGTGCGTTGCGTGTGAGTTGTCAAGGTGTTGCAACAGTTATCGAATTTGTTGTACTTTTTTTTAGTGCTGCTTCGAATCTGCTATTGATCTGCTGCTGCTGCAGTGGCCTAAAGCCATGGCAAAGTTTCGAAAATTCATTGAACAATGCAATGAACTGACATTCGATGCGCTGTGACACTAACTGCGCAAAGTTTGTTGCCTAAGTCTTTCGTTTCGTATCCGAAAAAGAAATTGCACATAACAAAAATAATGGCAATAAAATTAAAAGAATTTTTCATTTGCCAGTGGAATGCAGCAAAGCAAGTGCAATGATCTATGAGCTTAGCTTAGTGGCCAGTGTTGCTTGCTGCTTGCCACCAATCACGGCTGCCAATCGCCGTTTGCCAGTGTGCTTAAATCGCGGCCATGCAAAATATGCTGGCCATGGCTTAATTATGCGCTCACTGTATTTTTTCCTGCAGCTAGCACTTGCAGCTGGACACAGTGCCGCCGCCATACTTAGAACAACGTCTGTCCGTCTGCCCCATTGCAGTCCAGATGGCTGGCTGGCAGCCAACCAACGAGCGCTCTTGCAACTTTAGCAGCTTTTAATCCGGCCGATGCGGCCATTTTTATGTGTGCGCCATCATGTGTTGCCTCCCATAATTTTATGTTTCATCAATGACAGTGCCGTAACAGCAGCTAGCTGATGTGGCAAGCTGCTGAGTAGTCTAGACAACAACTAACAGAAGCCGCAATATGGCAATCAGAATTTTTCTCTCTCTCTCTCTCGATTTCTCACTCATCCTTTTATTTTAAGAGTGACGCATGCTTTCAACATGTATATACTTTATCCTGGCAATCTGGTGCTGCCATTTTAATTCTGCTGCTGCTGCTGCACTTGCAACACAGCAAGCGGCAAGACTCAAATTGTTTTCGTGGTAATTTGCACCCGAGGCAATTTAAATTCCTTGCCGTTTTGCCTTCCCTAGCTAAATGGGCGCAACGTCAACGTTGTTGTTATTGTTGCTGTTGTTGCTGTTTTTGTCGTGTTGGGTTGGGTTGTTGTTGTAAGTTCCCTTTTGTCGCTGTCGTTGTTGTTCATCATCTTCATCTTTGGCTTTGACAGCTGTTTGCTGCTTCGCATGGCTGCCTCTATCAACCTCCTTCTCCTTACTCCTTACTCCTGCCCTCATCCGGATGTGTCGTTGTTTTTAGAACTTTTCTTTTTGCCCCCTTTTTTGTTTTTTTTTATTTTTGGTTTTGCATCGTGTACTTGCTGCAGTGCACTCCATGCCTGATTATTGTTATTAGCCCGTGTAGATAGATATTCATCCAGTGTCTGCTTATTTGGCTTCAAGCACTTTGCTAATCTTCCATCAAAATCGATGGCTTGAATTGTTTGTTGCTGCTGATGCTGCTGCTGCTGTGGTTGCTGCTCTCATTGGAGGAAGACACTTAAAGAGTCACATGTGATCACATTTTGATGAAGCTTTGTTTTATATACTTACTATATAGTATATGTAGACTGGTTTAAGAAACCGGGAAAATGCGGCACCATAAAGACCTAAAAGCACCCAATCCAATGGCTGTCATAAAACCCATTAAGAAATGTTTTGACCAATTTACATATGTAGATTTTAAAATGGCTGCGATAACATTTAGAGCTCAACATAATCACTCTGCGTTTCTTTTTTTTTTGGTTTTTGGTTTTTGGCTTTTATATTTTTGCTTTCACAGCTGCCCGCAAATAATGATTGGAAGAATGATCTGGTCGACAGCTGCACTGTGTCTGATTGGTTGGCGGCCAATTTGGGCTGTTGCCCTGCTTATATTTTTTTTTTTTCGGAAGTGAACCAACCGCCCGCCCCTTTCATGCACCGCTCTGAGTGCAATTTCGCTCATCATCTTAATTTTATTATCGACATAAATATCAAACGAAAATTGTGGCATAAAATGCGATCGATACAAATCTGCTTACAAGGCAACACAAGCGAACATTGCCCTGCCGGCCCCTCTGCATAGTTCACCACTTCATTCAGGTTGAGTTGGAGTTTGAGTTTGAGGCAATGCTGCAGACTGCAATGTGCACCTGAGTGAAGTAGAAGAAGAAGCAGCAGCAAAGTACCCGCTGCCCTGTGAAGGACATTATGGAAATAATGTCCGCAGGCGCTTGCTGGCCATTACTCAGTCGCAGCGCCTGGGCAACGCCCAATTGATCAATGCGTGGCGATAGGCAGCCGCAGCCGCAGCAGCAGCAGCAGCAGGGACAACGGCAACTGAAACAGCGACTGCAGCAGAGGCAACCAACCTCTGGCTGAGTGTCTGGGTCTGGTTGCAATTTATGCTCTGGCATGCTCTGAAAATTCAATTGCACGGCATGATCAGCTCTGAGCAGCTCAGGTTAAGCATAGCTCTTAAATAGTTGTTGGCATCTCACATGTGCCACGCCCATTTCTTACACTATCAGTCATAAAAATGTGCAATTTATGCTATTGCCACACATTGCTACAACACTACAAAATGATTGCTGATCCGCATGGCGTGCAATAACTGAAAAAAAAAAAAACAAAACTAAAAAACTAAAACAAAAAACTAGCGCACACCCACCGCGTCTTTTTGCACACCTACATATGTATGTATATAGCTTAAGTGCCACACAATACACTTACCTAAACAATTTCAACCCCCTCTCCTTCCACCCACCAACTGCATGATATTGACGCTGGCAGCGCACGGGACGCGCATGCGTTTAAAGCGTAAATTGCTCGGTTACTTTGACTGAAACTCAGCCCCGTTTCTGCCTTCGTTTCTTCAGTCCGCATCAGCGTCAGCGCCGCCAACTCGATTACCGCCTCAAACTGTCCGCCAGCGATACATATTCAATGTACCCAGTATTTTCATGAAACATGGAAGGTATATCGAAATGCAGATCGCATGTAGATCGCATTGATGTTCCATCTTTAATTGCTTTTTAACTAACGCAGCAGCTCAGATCGACGATTATTTTATTTATTTTACAATTTCATAAGAATACTATATGTAGTCTTGGTGAAGTACGCCACACTACATTAAAGAGTGTTAGTCTTAAACTAATTTTGTAGTATAAGAAATCACTATTTAAATGTTTCTAAACTATTTCTAAAACATTTCAATAATAAACTGATGCAAGTTATGTTACACTTATTAAGTTAATAAACTATGTAAGAGTTTCTTTCCAAAAAGCTCAAAAATTTCTAAGTAATCTTAAATTTTTGGCTAGCTTAAATTCCATAAATATTTTATAGACAATATTATAAGTAGTAAGCTTTTAAACACACACAAAACTTGAATAAATTTTTGTTCATCTTTTGAAATAATTTCAACCAACATGATTACATTTACTCGGTATTTTACGAGTCGAGCATGTTTTAACCAAAATTTCCCATGTTAACCAAAATGTGTGCATACAAATTGATTTCATTTCGTTTGTAATGTCGCCGCTGAGCGTGTGTGGCAATCGTAGATTGTGGATTTAATGTTGTTGTTGTTTCTAAACATTTATTTATGCCCCGTAATTGTTATACTTGGCTCGCGTATCAGATGACACAAGAGCGTTGTGGCAAAGCCATTTGCATTCCCAATGCATTTCCCAGTCTAATGACAAATAAATAAAATTGTTTAAACGTTGACACGCAACTGACTGGCTACAAAAATAGGTGGGGGGGACAGAGGGTAAATGGTGAATGGATGATCAGTGCTGCTGCTGCCCACACGCAGGATTGGAAATCTGAGGCAAACAAGCAAATTGATTTGATGCAGATGAGGCACAGGCAACCAGATTGACAAGATGTGTAGCTGCTGCGGATGTTGCAGGTTGCAATTGCTGCTGAATGCTGACTGCTGCCTGCTGTCTACTGTCTGCTGCCTGCTGCCTGTCTCGCTCTTAGCGTCTTCAACGTCGTCGTCATCATCAGTCAACCAATTTGTTTCGATGAATGACTGAATGAATTTGTTCACCCCTTGGTCATCTTGATAGGCGCGTTCGCCAAGCGACTCTTTGGACTCTGACTACGCTTGGACCAACCCAAACCAACTCACTCAACTTGCAGCAGCAACAGCAACAAGAACAACATTAGCCAGGAGGCAGTGGCAACAGGTTCTTTTGCTTGTCGAAACGCAAACGCAGTTTGTTAAACTGCACCAAGAACAAGCAAGACAACAACGACACAAGGAGCAAGACCTGTGTGTAAATACATACATATAAATGTATATACATATATGTAGTATATATAGGTAGTAGAAGGAGGAGCAGCAGGCAAACACCGGCAACAACCATGATCGAAGCACGGCACTTTGCATAGAAGCGTTGCGATTGCGATCAGCGTTCATTCCGCGCATTCGTATTGGTATCGAAATCGATGGTGCAGGTGGGGAATGGTGGAATGGTGGCATGAAGGCATGTAGGCAATTGCTGCAAGCCAAACAAGCCAAATGCCAAGCACCGAAAAACACAAAGTAGGCTGGACGAGGCCACCGATCGTGAGGACACCAGACCTCGTCCACCGATAAGAGACCAGCGACATTGTCGGCGCATGCATCGGAATCGCTCGTTAGTCGCTCAGACAGACAGACAGTTGGACAGGTGGGACAACTTTACTGGTAGCCCGATCCGTCATGCGGAGTAGTCAAGTAGAAAGTGCCTGCAACTGTTGTTGATGTTGCTTTTCCCTTTTTGTTTATTTTTTCTTTTTGCGCTAAATGCCAATGTCGTTTTACCGACGGCAAAACCGTCGCATCGTCTTCTGGCCAACTTAGCTGCCGCCATTTTGCTGGCTGCTCCGCCTCAGTGAAGACGAAGACGAAGACACTCATAATCACTTACATACAAACACTCAAAACACACACACACACACACGAGTTTCGATTCGCATGTAATTGAAGTCGCTTATGGGGAACACAGCCGTTGCGGCTACTGCAGCAGGTGAAGAGGAGTAAATTGGCAATGGGGGAATATTGCAGGCGGCAGACGGCCGACAGCAGCAGCCAGCCAGTCGGCCATCATCATTGAGGCCGCCAATGAAAAGCATGTGGCAACATCATTAACTTCTTGTGCTGCCACTGAAGCCACAAAATTGCCACTGCCAATGCCACAATTTTTTTTGCTGTTTAATTTTTTTATTTTCGAATTTTGTTGGTCAGAGAAAGTAATTGGCACTTGTTCACAAAATGGCGCCAGATCGTTAAAGCAACCATTTTGAAGACTAGCCACAAAACTGGAAGCATAACTGTTCTCAGCGGTGGTGCTGCTGGTGGTGGTGGTGCAATAATGACACATGACACTTGAGCCACATTTTTAATATGCCCGAACACTCGCCCGCTACAGAGGCGTAAAAGCCAAATGGAGAGGGAGAAGCAGACATAGATGGATATGTAGCTGGGCAGCCAGAGTCGAGTGACGATCAGAAGAGCTACCAAAATTCAGGGCCCAGAGACCAGAGCTCAGAGCTCAGGCCAAACCCCTGCCGAGGCGACAGCGCGTTCAGTTCTTTTCGCATAAATTCACAGCAGGAGTTCCCCCACTATGCCATTGAATACGTTTCATTCTCTGTCGCTCTCTCTCTCTCTCTGTCTTTTTGTCGTCTCAAAATTCAGTCATTTGTTGTGATGGCTTTGGAAAAGTTTCATATGTGTATAAAACAAAACAAAAAAAAAACAACGCTGTTTGCATTTTTCTGTATTTCATTTTAACTTGTGTATAATAATAATGTGAGAGTTCTCATGATGTCTTAATCTGCGGCCATTAATATGCCAGATAAATAAACTGTATTAATTTATGCGCATTTTATTTTTTTCTTGTTACAAAAATAAGCTGGTAAAACAGCTAACCTGGCCAATTGACTTGACCATATCCAATTTTGATCAACTTCGTTGTTTGATGTAAATGTTAATGTTGTCTCTATCTATCTCTCTCCCTCTCTATCTCTCTCTCTCTCTCTCTATACATATATTTTCTTATTATATTTTTTATATTTGCTTTCTGTCAATCGGGCGCCGGACGCCTTGCATTCTCAATGAAATTTGATGAGCTCTTTTGTAACCAAACACCGCCAAAAAAAAAAACACAAACAAAAAAAAAAAATCACAAACTCCAAAAAATACCAAGAAGTGCGCAGCACAGCAGCTACACAGCTTCTCAGCTTAAAGTTGAGCTTAGTTGGCAAACATAGCGACAGGAGCAAAAAGATCAGCAATGGTAGCAACGAATCCACATTGCAACTTTGTCGGGGCATGTGGTATGGTAAGGCAGGGTGGTGCGAGTGCTGCTTCAAGGTGTTGGCTCAAGCTTAAAGCCCCAAACTGTAACCACAACAACATTAACCACAAACCCAAAGCCAAAGCCAACCGCTGAGTGCATTTGTCGCAACACATCAGCTTGTGTCTTATGCGAATTTTAAACGCTTCTGACGCTTTTTTATTGAACGGACGGACAGGCGCACGCGGCACATACAAAACGAGTGGCAAAGTGATAAAATATTCAAATGCATTTCACTTCATTTCATTTGCTTCACAATGGTTTTTAATTAAAGACATCTCATGTTTACTTTATGTTTATGTTTATTTTAAAAGATTTATTTTCAAATGCGCCACATCATATTTCATTTGAAATTTACAAAAACAATTTTTTGGTTGCCACTTGACTTTGTGTCGGCTGCCACACACCTCGTTTTGGTTTTGTTGTTTGTTGTTTGTTGGACTGATCACAAAAAATGTCAGTGTAACCGTTGGTCTACATACATATACCCTGTATGGCAAATGAGTTGAAAGAGTATGTATACATTTCTTAACTCATTTGATAAAATATACATTGAAGCTCTATCATCAACGAACTTGTATTAGTTTTTCAGAATCGAATAAAAAGGCAATCAACTTTCAATGAGATACATTTTTTAGAAGTTTTCTGACGTAAGATGTGAATAATTCTTTGTACAGAGCATCACTCTATCGACCAGCTTTAACCAATAGATTCTGCTTTTTATTTTTATCCTAGGCCGCTGCACTTGGGGCCGACAACGATTGCGTACTTGATATTTGTGTTACTTGAAATGCGTTAAATTGAAAATTGAATTCAAGTCTTGAGGCCTTTTGCTTATCACGCCTTTAAAATAATATAATGTTCGGATCGAAAGCGTTAACAACCAATAGTTTTTTTTAGGGCTAGAACCGATCTCTTATAGTAAGCATATGGTGTTGTCAACAGAAGCTGGCACTGAGCCGACCTGCCTGAGCTATGTATGTAATCAAATTGGTATCGAAATTCTTGTTGTAGCCCACAAGCTGATAAGTCGTAAAGTGGTAACATAACTGTGAGATTTGGAAGAGACTTTATGGCATTTACGGAGGCAGTGTGCTGTGTTTTTTTTTTTCTACTTTTCTACATTTAATGGGGCAAAGCACAAGGCTAGCCTTTTATGTGAACCGACAGCAAACGACTGGGCCCATATATTAATGCCCATATCCATATCCATATTGCTATAGTAGCATATGGCATAGATGCCTATTTCTTTGTAGCTAGCCAAAGATTCCAAGTACGCGCATTTTTCGACAAGTTTTACGGCATTTTTATGACTTAATCCATAGCGAACGGCTACAATCAATACAGACAACAGACAACATACAACAGCAGCAATAACAACAACAACAACAGCAACAAAGATACAAATATGTCTTGGCCCGAAACATTGTTGGTGTGTTAGCCTCAGCGTCATAAACAATCATATCGTAGAGTCATTCATATTTCTGTTAGCATAACAATGGCAATTCAGACAACGACGAATATCTCCGTCTCTCTCTCTCTCTCTCTCTGTCTCTCTCTCTCGAAATCAACGTAGATAAATCGTTTATAAATAAATAAACAATTTACATTTTTAATCTATTGTGGCCAAATCAAGATCTGCAGGCATGATAAAGACAGCTGACAGATCTCTCACCTCTAAACTTATACCCTGTTTAAAGATACTTGACTTTTTAAAAGCAAAATGTGTTCATTAGGCAACAACAGTAGGTTTTTTTTCTCTTATCTAACTAAAAAGGTTCAAAGAGTTTAACCAAATATCAATTCTCTGCCTTAATTTAAAGCAAATAGTTTTCATTTATTCCTACTACTCCAATGACAGTTCACCTCTTGTGTACAGGGTATTCTGGGGTCGAAACTAGATCAAAAGATTACTTGATTCCTTTGTTTTGTGTCTCTGCCCAAAAGGGAAGTAACCATAGCAAAGTAATTTCAAAAATCAAATCAAATCAAATCGTAATAAAAACAAACAATAAATTATAAAGCAATTTTTGCACTTGGAACTACGCTTTGTTATTATTATTATTACTGAGCACATTTTTGGGTGTTGGTTTTTTCTGGCTACTCATTGTGCATGATTTAGTGACAGCGACATCTAGCGGACCGATTTGCATAATCAATTTTGGTTTACCTGTTGGAAAAGTTGCTTCCAAACTTATTTGGGAAACGATTTCTGCTACGTCTTCAGTTCGTTTAATTGACAATCTTGTTTGCGCGCGTAACTTTTGACACTTTTGTTGTTGTTATTGTTCTTCTTTGTCTTATCTTAACAAATTGCCAAGTGCTTAGAAACTGACATGCTGGGGAGGACGGGGCAAGCTGCGTGGCATTAACGGTCACACATGACCATAACTTTCATCCATATGCTTTTATGATTGTCTCTAGTCTCTGTATGTTAAAGCCATTGTCTTGTTTAGCTCTCTCAATGCCAGCAATGAATAACATTCTTAGGCCTTTGTTTTGTTTCTATTTCTATTTTTATTTTTTTTAGACCAAAGTCTAGCCAGGCATCACTGGACGACGAACAAGGGACTGCAGCTGCTGTCTACAGCTACACGAAAAAAAAAAAAAACAAAAAACAAAAACAGAAGAAAAATATGGAAACATTTCCGCCTGTTTTCGTGGCGGAGTTTTAAGCTGTCTGTCGATTTCCATTTGGGAATTAATCCAATAAATAATTCAATTGTGTCACAAAAATCAAATCAATTGCGTGGGCAGGCAGCAAACAATATACGCAAAACAATATGTGCTAGGGCTAAGAGACCCAAACACTAAGATACATCATACCGAGAGCCAAGTTTTACATAATCCTACAGATATCGAATAGCGATTCAAAAGTAGCTCTCCATCTCTTTCACTCTCTCTTGCTGACTGCCAAAAAGCGTCGACCCACTTGAGCAAATCAGTGCCTAAAGTCTTAAGTCTAGCATTGTCTAGCCAAATCTTTGCTGCAGTGCGTCATCAGAGAGAGAGAGAGGATGGGGAGGGGAGAAAGATACAATACTCAATTTGACTATTGGCTGATTTAACTTGGCTGAAATAGACAACGGCGTGAACAATTGCCAATGGTCGCGACTTTTATTGTTGCTCTTATTACCCATTATAAGTTTGTAAATGGGGTATCTTGTTGCTGGGCAAAGCTTACAAAAACCAGCTGCACACACTAAAAGTAGATTAAATTTGAACATTTTTATTTTGGGATAACAACTTCACGGCCAAAAACTGATTTATGTTATGATACACAGGGTATCATCGTGTTGGGAACTTTTCTTTTGTTTGTCAACATGCAAATTGACTTGAAACAAGTCTGGGCCACTGGCCACTGCGATTGACAGACAATTTATAATCCATAATGTTAATCAAAGGCAAATCACGTTGAACCTGCGGCCTTCGCCGCCAAATGACTTCATTAGCAAAGAGCCCACAATCGTTTGTTGCAGCAATCGCCGCGCCGCAATAAATTGCAACGAGATTGTACAAAAAGCCGCAAGGTACTGCTGCAACAGCATTATGAATTCTTGATTTCAATTGCCGCCCAATAACAAAAGCAGAAACCAAAACTTTTTGGCCGCACCCGCACTCCAAGAGAAACTTCGACAATGTTGCAGCTAGAGCAGCATCAAGAAATGTAATCGTTGCACATAATTAGGTGGCCGGGCAATTCTCCAAAGAATATCAACTGTGAACAGACGGATGCTGCCTTTGGGCTGCCACAGCCTGTGAGAAACTAGCTGGCCATCACATCACTTCACCAAGTCAATGGTTGCTGTCATCATCAAACATTTGCTATCTGGGCCTTAACTACTTCAACATTTAGAGTTTACAACCGCTACGCACTGGGAAGTGAGCAGAGTAATGCCAAGTTTGGTCTGTAATCGAACTGTCGACAGTTTGTTGCTTGCAGTTGTCGTTGTTGTTGTTAGCCCCATTGTGAAGCATCCTTTCGTAGTGCATTGTACTTGCAACTACTTAAACAACAATCACAACACAACCAAGAACAACAGTAACAACTGTTAAACACTTTGCTTGTTTGCTTGTACCAACAACTGCTTCAAGCTAAAAACGCTACAAAATACTCTTTTCTCGTCAGAGTTCGCATTGTCAGCCTTTCGATATTTTTTAAAAAAATATAAATGAATGATGTGTGTATTTTGTTTTGGTAACAGAAAATTTGAACGCAATTTAAAAATGGCTTTGAAATAATACAGCTCAATAAATTTATCATCATTGAACCTTATGAAAGCCGCTTGAGAAAGTGCAGTGAGCTTCCCATAAATAACAAAAATATTTTTTATTTTTTCTTCATAATAATAGTTTACACAAAAAAAAAATCTCAGCTTATCTGAATTATTTGAATTCCATGTTTTAAAAGTGAGTTTTAATATTTTCCAAAAACTTTTATTGTGCCCTGAATGGGAGCTTATTGTCGCGTATTATTATTAACATTGGCAGAAAAATGAGACTCTATTTTCCTAAAGGTTTTTATTAAAGTAAATTCATTAGACAGTTTGCAATTATTTTAATCTCGCATAAATTTACTCTGCTAATGTAAAAAGCTTCAACAAGTATTATGTTTCGATAAATCTATAGGTCTTATCCACTTACAAGCACAGCTATAATTCCTTGAAGAGAGTATTTAAAAGCTGTTTTAGCTAGTTGACTAGACGTATTATATTTTATTGACAACTTGTGATCACGATCAGTGCGTAATGAGTGTTCACTTTATCTCTCTCTCTCTCTCTCTCGCTCTCTCTATCACTCGTTGGACGCGCCAATTGAGTTGGGTTTGCCAACACATAACTATACTCAACTACATCCCCCCTCAAGCTAAGTGACTGTGTGTGTGTGTGTGTGTGTATGCAACTGGCACTGGGCCCATTTCAAGTGCCAAAAACGTGGCAGACGGCTGTCACAACAGGCGCTAAAACAAACAGGCTGAGCAAATGAAAAAAAAAAGTTTAACAAAAAAATAAAATAAAATATAAAGAAGAACTGAACGCTAACCAGCTAAAGAGGCAGTGCTGCAATGTGTCCAGTGCCAGTTAAACGCTAACCAGGCCCAGCACAGTTTCAGTCAGTCACACATTGGACACTCTCAGCCCTTTCTCATTTCACTCTGAGCCTGGGGGAGGGGTCTGGGACTGGGACTGAGACTGGGACTGGGACTGTCAGTTGGCTGACAAGCGTGCATCATTGGGCCAAGTGCGCGCTTGTCATGATGCCAAATTGTTAACTTTCGGCCACAAGGCTGGACAAGAACATGAGTTGATGCTGAAGTTTGACTTGGAGTTGGGCAAATCCTACATAAATAATGCATTTTGCGATCAGTGGCCGGCCAGTCACAGACCACATAGTGAGCTCGCACCACACAAGCCACAATAAAGAGAAAAACGCCGACTCTCAGTGTCTTTGGACGACACTGGCACTCTGACTCCACACTTATAGTATTTGGGTCAGTGGTGGCTTCTTCCGGTGCACCACAAATACCAATAAGAACAGCAACAAGTGCCTTTTTCTTCCTTTGCCAAATTAAGAGTCAAGTCAAGTAGTTTCTTTTTGATTTTGCGTTTATTTTTAAACTCAGCTCATCTCAGCTCAGCTCATCTCATTCTCAACTGGCAGTTAATTTAAGCGCTTAATTGTGTTGTCAGTTGGATATGAAATGATATCGAATGAGAAACAAGCTTGAGGAAGAAATGAAGAGAGAGAGAGAGAGAGAGATAACTGACTCTGTCACATTATTAAATAACAATAATCAATAAATTGCATTAGTTTTCATTACATTTAGTGGCAGAGCCACAATGTCTTAATCTGCCAACGTACAATTTCCGTTGCCAGTTGTCGTTGTCTGTGTCTGTGTCTGTGTCTCACTGTCTGTCTCATCCTGGCTCGAATGGCCCATGCAAATTATACAAAACATGAAGGAGTTTTGCTGCAAAGCGAAACGGTCAGACAGACAGAAGACAGAAGCGTGCAGTGAGGCGAACATTAACTGCGCTTTGCTTAAAATTTATGTTAATCGCTTGTTTTACTTTTAATTTCGCACTTAAAATTGTCGCCATGCCAGCGAGCCAGCCAGCCAGCCATCCAGCCATGTGAGACTCTATCCTACCAATAGCTACGAGTGTCTCAATGGTCTATAGAACCAGTTTTTGGCAGTGTGTTTTGTTGTCTCTCTAGGCGACTGGCAGACAGCATCGATAAATTTTATCGATTCCTTGCTGTGGGATTTTAAAACACATCAAAAGACAATAAAATATATCACAAATACGAAGAGCACTGCGAACTGCAGCAAAACACAAGACGAAATGTTTTGGGAACCTGTTCGGTGCTGTTACTCTGCCACAAGTTGCAAACGCGACAAAACTTAACTGCAACTTGGTGCTGGGACTCCATGGACGCAATACGCATACGGCTAAAGAGAGATAGAGCGAGATAGAGAGAGAGGGATTCCGATTTCCTATAGCCGTAACGTATAAAAATGCAAGTATTCCCGTTGCATGGTGTTGGCTTGGCCATAAATCCCCTCCTCCTCCTCCTCCTCCTTTGTTTCTCTCGTACAAGCGACAGCAACTAACTGCTACATGTATGTACATATAGTTATTTTAGAATTTTATGTGTTTAGTCGATTGTTGCGTTGGGGATTTGCTAGCTGACTGTTGGTGCCTGGTTGGTGTCTGAATGCCGGCACTAATTGGATAAGGTAATCCCAACAACAAAATATGAAATCGCTGTTCGATATGGGCGCCGGTGCAGCAGCAGCAGCAGCAGCAGCAGTAAATGCAACAGCAGCTGTGGCAATAGTTCGATTTGTATGAAGTGCGCGGATTTTTTATGACGCACTTCACCCAAGAGCTTAGAGCTCAAAAATTAAGGCACAATAGACACACAAATACACACACAGCTTTGTGGTCCATTTATAATTAAACGTCAAATGTTGAAAGCCGGGCAAATAAATGTCAAACGCGTACGAAACTCAACATAAGCTCCACATGACAATTTTTGTTCGACTCTAGATTTGGGAGCTTATAAGAAAAAAGTATTATTGAATCAATTCACAGGCCAAGCAACAAACGCAAAAAAAAAATGTTAAGCTGTTGGGGAAATGTTGTCAGTCATGTTGGGGGCTAAGGCGTTGCCACAGTGTTGCGTGGGAGGATTAACACACACACACACACACACACTAGCACTCACACACACGAGCTCAGCGTTATTTTAATTGAAAATTGTCAACAGCTTGGGCCCCGCAACTTCAAAATGCCGCTGCAGCCCAAACACTTCTAATCAAGATCAAGTTGGGTTTTTTTTCCGCTCTTTTTTTTTTTTGGCTTTTTTTGGTTTGATACACTTTTGGTGGGCGTCGTCCAATACTGAAAATGGCCAGCTTGCGTTGCAACGTTGCAGCTGCAGCAAAATGCGGAAATGTTGGAACAATTCTGTTAGCAAACTTGCAACAGCAACGTGTGGCAGATGGCGAAATATGCACACGTAAATTAGCATAAATAGATTTCAATCACAGTGCAATAATTTCATTATGAGAAAGGCTTGCAAACACACACACACTAATACCTTTATAAATATATATATATATATGTTACTTATTTATTTATATATAGTAGAGTAGAGAGACTGTGGCACAAACACACGCATTTGCCGCAGCAAGCGATCGTTTTATTGATTTTTCCCAAGTCAAATATGGCTTTGAACTTGGACTTTTGCGCCAATAATACACTCACACAGCAGGCAGGGAACCAGCCAGCAACCAGCAACAACAACAAACCCGATAACAAACAAACGAAATATGCTAAAAAGTGCATGCGAGGCGAGATATGCTAACAAGACAAGGCGAACCAAAGACCGCAGCAGCAGCAACTCTTTGAATCTGACTGGCAAAACAGCTACAAACAACAACAAAACTAAAAAAAGACCACAAAAATATTAATCAGCCATGGGAGACCGGGGCGGCAAGTGAGCAGCTTGCCCCGGCACTAAAAACGATTAATTCGCAGCGGGGGGTGTACAGCTACAATGACCTGTGCGCCGATTGACCACTTGCGTATGCCAAATAACATAGTCTGCTATACGTAGTATGCATTACGTACTATGCAGTAGTATAGGAACATATTACGTACATATATGTGTGCGTGTATTATGTATACGTCTACGTAGCCGGAACAAAGTTGTTCAAACTCTATTTTAATCAATTAATTATAGAGCTCAAAGCTCGATGTTCGTTTAAGAAATATCATTTGTTTTCGTTTTCGATAATGGTATTTTTTAAAGCCATTAGAACATGTTCAACTTAACTTTGTGCGCATCTCTTACAGAACTAACAAGTGAGAACATTGCAGTCAGCTCAGTTATATATCAACAGGTAAACAGTAAGCGATTGGAATGGGGTGAAGAACCTATAACAATTTGCTAGGAATCCACGCTTCATGGCAATCTTTGGTTAAAACGTTTAGCTGCTGATTTTAAACGAACCCTTCTTATATCAGTTTTAATGGGTCTTTCAGAAATAAAATTTTGAACCAAAAAGTTCATTTGAATAGTTGCAAAAACATTGATTGTAAAATGCATCCACCAAAAAAGTAAAATGTTGATTTTGCAAAATCGAAACCGTTTTGGACAAAAACATACAAACATTTAGCAGTTGTTGTCATTTGTATGCACAATAATAATAAACATATATTTATATAGCATAACATACAGTTATTGCTGATTTTGCCTGCTTAGCGTTTTGCGGCAGGAGCTCATCATTGCGTCTGCCAAAGTCATTTCTCATGTTGCCAAGATTTATGGCTTCCACCTTCTCGTCGCATGTGGAAGCCAATGCCAGCAGCCGCTTCACAAACGCCTGATGCGCTGCTGTACAGCAAATGCAACGGCAACAGCAACCCAAACAACAGCAACAACAAACAGCCATTCGCACTAAAATTGAATTCTGCGTTGTTGTGTGAGTGCGTTGTGCGGGCCGCTTGCTGCTGCCGCTATGATTGATCACTAAATTGCACAAGCTTAAGCGGCGCATGCCCACGACGCGCCTGAAGATGAGGATGAGCAGAGGAATCTGCTGCTGCTGCTGCAGACGATGGCCCAAGGAGACGATAGAGATGCAGAGGGGACGCAGAGAGACGGTAGGCAGCGGTCTGACTGGGTACGGCCTTTGATGGGGCGCATTTGGGTTTGGGGTATTGCTGTTGTTGTTGCGCATTTTTGTTGCATGCTTACAATCAGATCTGTCAGATCAGTTTCCTCTTTTGCTGGCCTGCGCGCGCGTTTGTTCGTTTCGGTTTTTTTTTTCGTTTGTTTGTTTTTTGTCTTTTTGGCAGTTTTGTTTTGTTTTGCTCATTCGCGTCTGTGGCATTTATTTAATCCGACTCTTGCCGCGAAACGCAGACGCAGCTACCAAAAACGTTGCAACGTTCAGCAGCCCCCAAATGATTCAGGGCGTAGCATGGGGCGTTTTATTGTTATATCGACACCAGTAGTTTGTGCGCAGTTTGCGTCATTTGCATTAGCGACCTGGCTGGCCACAGAGACATTCCCAGCCGGCCGAGATGTGAAGACCACCAAAAAAGGTTCAACTTGGCTCAGCGGCCATTAAAATCGCTCATTGAAAATATTTTAAGTGTTATTTTGTATGTCATTTAATAGCCTTATGCTATATACATATATGTATATGTGTATGCTCGATCAGCTCGTAGAATTTATTAATGGCTGCATTAACGATGTGCTTTCTGTTTTTTTTTTTTTGAATTGCCCGTCTCTTAGTGCATCCTGTGGCATGGCATCACTCAATCGCTTATCCGTTGAGCTTCCGTTGCTCATCGAATTGATATTTAAAGTATCTTTTCGTATTTTTATTACATGTTTATTTTTTTTTAGTTGTTTTTTGGGGTTCTTCTATAAAAATGCAAATGCACACACCACATTCATAATAATCATATTGAATGTGAATGTGTTAACGTCTGTCCTAATATGGGCAAACATTTTCACACCTCGACCAACGAGACTTGGCTTTGCTGGCCAGCCGATAGATAGTGTTGCCTGCTTATGGACTTGCATTTCATTTATGGCAACACACACACACACACACACACACATTTAGAGTAGACCATAAAGCTGTTGGGTCTTAGAAAGCCGCTGCTGCTTCAAGTTGAAATTGCAGTTGCCAGTTAAGAGTTATTTGTTGTGCGTGTGTATTGGTTTGTGTGTGTGTGAAGTTTACTTATTGCCTTTTATTGGCAGCTAGCAGCCGCATTTACCAACTTCTAGTTTTCCAACATGGTTGTTCATTTATTATGGTGCTACTTGTCGAACCGGAAATGCTATCCAATCCAATGCTAAATTCTAACACGTTGGCGCCCTTGGCAGCAGCAGCAACAGCAGCCCCCAAAATAAAACAAACAAATACATACATACATACATACTAGATGGTAAGGCTTGCTGCATTTGCATGCACACAAGTTGCAATTGTTGCTGCTGTTGTCTCCCTGGCCTAGAGTTGCTCATGTTGCCTGACCTAACAACATGTTGCTGATGTTGCTGTTGCCATTGAGGCTGGAAGAGGCGGCCACAGCATGTTGCGATGATATCTCTTTTAGTCTATATTGCAGCAGTTGTTGTTGTTGCTGCTGCAGAAGGAACAAGCACTTGTGGGTCAGCAATAGCCAAGCAAGAGTTGATGTTGCTGCTGCTGCTGCTGCTGCTGTGTTAGCTGTGTTGCGCGCATTTTAATTGAATTAACATTTTTACTAGTGTAATGATTTCAATTAGTTTGCACCTCGCACATGTATTGTCAGGCTGGATGTTGTTGCTGCTGTGTCTGTGACTGTTGCTGGTGCGCAGACAATGTTGCTAGTTGCCAGGGCTTGCAAGCAGGCAGCTGACATTGCAACATTAGCAGACTCTTGAACTGCCTGGCATTGCTATGTATATGGCTGTCTGGCTGGCTGTCTACGATCTCGATGTGGCTTTGCTTCTGCCTGCCTCGATTTGGCTGCCGGCTGCACATTTGCATTAATTGCTTGTTGCTGTTGCTTTAGCTGTTGCCCTGCCTTTGCTGTTGCTGCTGCGACTCTTACAGCTGGTAACTTTTGCACGTGTTTGTTTTTGGCATTGTACTCGTGTTTAGCTTACTAATGGCTTAATAGTTTTATTGCCCCATCGATTTGCATTCAAGTTTGTCTAAAGTTGGAATGTTGTTGTTGTTGCTGTTGCTGTTGCTGTTGCAGTGCCTTGCAGCCTTTATTCTGACCCGAGCAACGTTCATAAATCCTTGATCTTAAACTAGCATTTTATACTACCCTACTTGGCAAAAAACGATTAAAAATTTAATTTTAAAGGCTTTTAGGTAGATTGAAAAACAGACATTGTGTTATTAGATATCCAATTATATATATCTTAAGCATATATGTATCGATGTACTTTTACATACATATAGCCCTTTAAAAGGCCATCAGATGTACTGGTATTTAAGAGGATTTTTTATTATTAGCGAAATTTTGCGTTTCCTTATATGCAACCAAATATAATTGAATTTAAGCAATATGATGCAGATATTCATCGGGATAATATAGAATAAGTATTATATTATTGCAAAGTCTTAACCTTCATATACTTTGTTAATTATTTTGTTATAAGTTTATTTTTAAAATTAAAATAAAATGGAATGTTAACCCTTGAAAAATTTTAGTTCTATTAAACTTTCATGAGTAATGAAGGTCTTTCTTTAAATTTAAGCATTCTTCCCGTCTAAGAAGTGCACAAATCATGACCTAAAATAAAACCCTTACTTATTCGGATCGCTTAATAATTTTTTTAAATATTATTGTTTGTTTAAACCTTATTTATTTATATTTTAAAACATGATTATGCCTTTCTCTATGCCTGTAATGTCCCTATTATATTTTTCTTTCGGGTTATTTCATGTTTCTACTCTCTCTTTCTTTCTCTCTTGATTTATTTTTCACTCCCGGTCTCTTCCTCTCTCTGGGTTTGATTGTCAACTGTCCGTGTGTCATTTCAAAATGCGTTCGCTGCTTATCTACAGTCGCATTCATTTTCGATTTTATTTTGCCTGCCTTTTGACGGCAAAATACCTAAAGAGGCGGCGACTGCTGCGTCGGCGTTGCTAAAAGGCTTCGGCCGCATTGATAACAACAACAAAAAACAACAACAACAGCAGGGCAACAGAAGAACCCGCACCATGTTGATGCTGACGCTGATGATGACGACGACGACGACGACGACGATCTCTGGTTGCGCCTGCGCAACTCTTGGTTGGTCCTGCCGGGCATGCATTAACTTTAAGTGTAGGTTACTGATAAGCGTGCCTGCCTTGGCACTGGGTGATGCATCGCCAGCGTTGTTTTGCCCTTGCATCTGTATGTGTATGAGTGTGTGCGAGTGTGTGTGTATTTTGCATTTTGCGTGTGCTACTTTTGCATTGAGCCGACTGCACCCATGCCCTACACATGCTGCGCAAAAACAAGTTCGTGTCCGAAGTCTTTTGTTGTATGCATTGAATTTATTTTTTATTTTTATTCATCTTCTTTTAGTGTTTTGTTTTGCCGCATTTTTATTTTTGGCCATGTGTGAAGCGGAGTCGCCTGCATATGCATAAATAAGTACGATAAGACTGCACTTGGCACTCGCAACTCCAAAATCCACAAAATCCAAAATCCAAAATGTAAAATGTAAAAATGCTCTTTGCATATTTTTCGCCTTTTTATTCATTTTGTTAGCCTCTCAGTTGGCTGCTGCAACTGGACTCAAACCGAATGACATACGATGTGTTGGCGCTGCAATACCAATGCCTTAGCCATCGCATACATTAACAGGCTTCTGCCAGGTTGACCAAGGCCCCGAAAGAGAGCCACAAGATGCTGAAAAGCAGCGCTCTGCTCTTTAAATGCGCTAAATTGATATTCTAGTTTCTGTGTATTTTGTCTCTTCATTTTTCAAGTATTTTGCGAGCGCCTTGGTTATAATTTTTTTTTTTTCTCGCACAAATCAGCCTTAAAAATTAATTGTCAGTTATTATCGTTGGATTATTAATAATTTATTCTAAGCTTCTTCAACTCGTGCTGAAGTTCACAAACCAAAATATTCGTACGAATGTACATTATATGATGTATGCATTAATAAATTTCAAACTGGCGGCGGCGGGAGTGTATACGTTCTCATAATTATGGTCATTTGGCAAGTGTTTACTTTGCGCTTAGAGCTGGGCGTGACTGTCATTTGTCTTAATAAACAACAAACTCGCAACAAAATAAAAAATCAACGAAAACCACGCAAAACAACGAAACTTATTTACATAAAAGCTGACTGAGCAAGTTAAGTTAAGGTAAGCCCGAAAATCGTAACGTTTTTTGAAGCTTCCAAGCACATGTAATGCGCCTAATTACCAGTCCAAGCAGACAGCCAAAACTTCCAGTTCACAATGAAGATGAAGCTGCTCATGATCATGATGATGATGATGATGATGATGCTGCTGCCCAAAAGCGATCAATAAACGTTGGGCCCATGACTCAGTTTCAGTTGCAGTCGGTCTGTTCTCTTTCCGATGGCTACTCAAATAAAAGCAAAGCAAAGCAAAGCGAAAAATGCAGAAATTTATATGGTAACAACTTCGAGGAATTTGTCATATCCAGCAGACGTCTTTCGTTTCTGGTCCCTGGTCTCTGGTCTCTGGTCTTATGTCTTTTCAGTCTTTTGGTCTCTCAATGGCTCCTGCTCAGCTGCCACACATTGTTTGGCTACGTATAAGTTTCGTTGTTTTTTTTTTTAGTAAAGAGTATATTTTTGGTTGAAATTTCTTACTGCTGATTAGTTTATTAATATGTAAGTAGATTCTTCCTCGTATCAACTGCGAAAAAATACTTTAACTACTTAATGCAATATCTAAAGAGAATTGATTTTACATATGTATCATGAAAGAAAAGTTGTTCAGTTTTAGTTTTAGTAAAGGCATCGCACATTATTTTAGCTTCTGTAAAATTTTTGTTTCTCAGTATCAAAGTATTTAACAGTCGGTTAAGGCCAACTGCAGCATTGTTACTTTTTTGTTTATTTATATGTTGTTGTTTTCTTATTTTTTTTTTTTCTTCTTTTAGGCGCATTAAATGGCAGCAATTTGTTTTGGGCAACTGTCACAGAAGTTGGCACAATTGCGGCCCAGTTTGTCAGACCCTTCGGACATGGACTTGGGACTCGAACTCCAGCTTCGATTTTTGCCAGTGTGTGTGTGTGAGTGTGTGTGTGTGTAATTTAAGACAGTTTCCACTGCAAACTTAATTAACTCGTTGCTGTCTCATTTGGCTTCTGCCTTTCACCCGGCCCAGGGGCAAAACCACAGCTCAAGTGATTTGAAATGCGTTTTGTTTAGCTTTTGTTGTAGTTGTTGTAGTTGTTGTTGTTGTTGCTGGCATACGATGTGCATACTTGTTGTCATCATATTGCGGCTTTTACTATTTAAATTTCGCCATTGACACACATACCTGACACTCAGTAGTACGCAAAAAAGAAAAAGAAAGTGGGCGGCATTGGAGCGCAAAAGCAAGACCACTGAGCTTGCTTGTAGCCTTTTTGTGGTGAGGTTTGGTGTGACTATTGGGTTTCAAATTGCCAACTGCACTGCGACCTCTAACACAAACCAACAGTATTTAAATACTATTTGGCCCCATTTGCAGCATCCAAGTCCTGTTCTCACACATGTTTATGGTTTTGCAGAGCGAGATTGAATGCCAGTTCATTACAAAAAGAAAACTCATAAAACCTAACTGCTGGCATTAAAACTTGTACTTGGGTCTACGAAAAACCCATATAACAAATTATAATTAAAAGAAGTTATTTATTAATTACTTAAATTAAAGCAGAGATTAGGAGAGAAAGCTAGGAATTTAAGATTTCAAAACTAAAGTGTTTCAATATCGATTTTGACAATAATTCTACAGCAAAGCTTTTGGTATAGAAATGTTATCCATAATTTAAAATAAACTGGATCTCATAAACTTAATTAACCCCGTTTTACCTATGATTAAATTATGCATATAAAGTCTGAGCGAATACATTAAGTGAAACAAGTCCGAAGGCGAGGAAAAAAAGAGACAAATAATGACAATATAATAATACAAAAATTTGCCAATAAAATCTACATGGGATCATGAATTTCAATTAAAATGCTTTTAAGCACGCAAAAGCGTATTAACAATGAATACTCACACACACACACACATTTATATAGTATTATTATAGTATTAAATAGTATTATTGCTTATTAATGTTAATATTTAAAAAGAAAAAAAATGAAAATACATAATATTGATTCATTATAATGCAGTTTACTGCTAGCCAGTCCGATTCATAAAGCGAAATTCACTTTTCATCATTAGGGCAACATTTTATGGTTAGCACTTAACACTTGCGAGTATTTCAAATAACTTAGGCTAAATTGTAAATTATTTGCAATTTCTCAATTTGCAAATTGCTTAAATTAGCCAAGGCGACCAAAAGAGAGGACAGCAAACAAACAAACAAGCACAGAGACTGTTGCACGTTGTATGTTGGTTTGCCATTTGGCCAATGGCACCCACCCAAGTGATGGCAAATGATGCCGCTGACCGCAGCTGAAAAATAGCAGCAGAAAGCGTCGCATTGCAGTCGCAACATTTTGATGGCGCATGGCGGCATTTATGCTGATTATGTTGCATATAAATTCCGTGGCAGCATTTAGAGTTGTAGCACATGCACTCCTTTTTCTCCTCTCTCTCTCTCTCTCTCTCTGTTGCCCGTTGCCTGTCGCCAGTTGTTGCCTGTGTTGCCTGTGTGTACTTGGAGAATGTTTACACGCGTTCGTTGGCCGTTGTCGGGCTTCTTATTTGTCCATGGCCATGGCCGAACTGGGACGGTTCATAAATTTAGCTGCAGCTTTGACTTTAACTCGTTCAACGCACTTCAAGCAAAGACAAGGCAGCCAGGCAGCCAACTTGCCACAACAACAACAACAAAAGCCAAACACTGGGGTAAAAGGAAATCTCAACTGGTCAACTTGAACGAACGACGACAACGAAAAATAAAGTTGCATACAAATTGTTGCCTGTTCGCTGTTTCGCTGTTGCAACAACTTGGTGCATCTTTGCTGCACATTGGCTCTTCTAGCCCCTTCCATCAGCTATTGCAACTCCATCTGCGTCGCTGGTTAACGCAAACATTTTAGCCTTTTGAGCGCGTCTTGACGACAGATTTAGACGTTAAGCAGCCGCGTTAAGTGTCCCCTGGGAAAACGCGGCTAAGCATTCGCCTTGTTGACAAAACGAGCTAACAACTGACCTGCTGCTGTTGCTGTCGTTGCTGTCGTTGCTGTTGTTGTTGTTGTTGTTGTTGCTACTGCCATGTTGTTGCTCAAGTGCTGTTGTCGATTTTGTGCAGCCGCTGCAATTTGTATAGCCATAGATGCAATCGCTGCCACAAAATTTTAACACCATAAGCTGTCCAGCGGCAAGTTTTGTTTTTTTTTTTTTTTGGTTGTTTTTTTTTTTACCAATTTTGCCCATTTTATTTTTTGGTTTTTTACATGTATTTGAGTGTTTTAGCGGCTCGCTTGTTTGTCTCACTTTGCTGCATATTTTCGCGCCTAATTTGCGGCCAAGCCACAGCCACACCCCTAGCAATCGCCACAGCCCCGCCGCCGGACGTTGAATATGATGGCGAAAATAACGGGTTAATAGTCCAAATCCGTGGCCAAAACCATAAGCCGAAAAGCCTTAAGCCTACTCGTGGGTGCATTTTCATATGTGCAATGCACAGTAGGAAATTATAGTTTTTAATATAATTTCGGATCAAAAAAATTCAAATTACAAAATTACGTGCATTTTTTGGTGCAACAAGGAAATCAAACTATTTTGGTTCGTTTAAAATAATAACAAAATAATTTAAAATTATTTAACTGGTAGTTTGACATTCTTTAAGTATTTAAATGTAGCCAAAAGTAATTTTATTAATTTTTTAAAACAAGAACATTCTACAAAATGTCTGAAATAAATATTACACATAAATTCCTATTAAGTTTATTATTTCCATAATTATAAAAAAAATTCCTTTTGATTGATTTAAAGTATGTTTCCAGTGCATTCATGTGCAAGTTGCCAAGTCATATGCAATCTTGATTGGATTGAATGCTGCACAGCTGCACAGTGGGGCCAGCCAATCGATATGGTATATTGAGTTTGTGGCAATTTTGTCATAAATAATTCTAAAGTAGCTGCAATTTGTTTAAGCGCACTCAACTTTATTGTTATTAATCTATCGAATTATTTACTGCGGTGCACACACACGCACACACACACACACACACACTTAACTATATAGTTTCCTGATGCCCAGGCGTCAATGCTCAATAATTGCGATAACCACAAATGCGCGTTGCCAAATGGGGCCAAATTACTCATGCGCCATGTGTGCAAATTGAATTTGAAGTGCGGTTATGGTTTAGGTGGGGGACGGTGTTGGGAGCTCATTTCAATTGTAAAACGCATTGATTGATTGCCAACTGATATGAGCAGCAATTGTGGTTTAGTAATTCAATCGCCCCATCGATCGCATCGGTGATGCCACATCAAAAGCAAGCAAAGAGACAGCTGAAGCAGCAGCAGCGGCAACAGCAGTGTTGAATGTGACAAAGCCAGTGGCACAAGTGACAAAACAGCAACAAAATGTCATAATTGATAGCGACAAGCGATGTTGCAGTTGCACTTAAAACACAACACTCCGTGCAGCCGTTGACCGGATTAGGCACAAATTGTGTTTATGTTCAACACATAGAAAGCTGTGACAAGTTAATATACGAGAAGCAACAAATCCGATTAAAGGCATGACTTGATTCCATTTGCATGTGGCCCAGCAGCAGCAGCAGCAATTTGTTGCACGTTTCTTCTCTGTGTGTGCCGTGCCGCCTAATTGCAATAAAAATGTATTACAAATATACGAACCGATGCATGGCGAGGCAAGAGATTAAACGGATACAAAAAAGTCTTCCCCCCTCTTCGATTGAATTTAATTTAGTTTATAATTTATTTGAGACCTTAGACACATAAACACTCACGTAGACCACACACACACACACTCTCACACACACACAGACACACACACAAATTATCTCGTAGGCAATTTGAAAGCGTCGCTTAAAATGTTTAATTTAACATAAAACCAATGCAAAGGCGACAGAGACCAAAAACACATAAACAAGCACATTATTGAGAGCTAAAAAACAAACAAGAAACCAATAAGACAGCGATGCGATAAATTTGTACAATAAAACAAAACTGATTTCCGTCTAATGCGATTGACACCTAAAACATCCAAAAAATTTCAAATTAAAATCAATATACAACAAAATCATCCAACTCTGTCTCTCTCTCTCTGTCTTTCTTCTTGTCTTTGGCCATTGTTTCGGTTCATTTTTGATTCCAATAAAATTAGGAGGTAGAAAACAAGAAACCAATAACAGCACATAAATAATGTTATTAAAATAGACACAAGATGTGATTTGGGCTCTCGAAGTCGGGTCAGTCAGTCAGTTAGCCAGCCAGCCAGCCAGCGGCCAACTTGATTAGCTCATCACTTAGGCCACTAAAAGAGACACTTTTAGTTGACACTGATTGGTCGCTGTGGTCCACAACTTCACAACGAATAGTCACCGTCATCGTTTCGACAGTTTGCCAGTTTTCAAATATTTTGTTGTTGTTTTTTTTCTGTTTTTCTGTTTCTTCTTCAGACAAAAAACCCACAAATAAATACATACTTAAATAGCTTACGTACGCGCATAAATGCCAATAGCTTAACCAAGTGGGCAGCCAAAACTGACGAGTTGTCTGTTTATAGCCACATTGTCATTATTTATGGATTTAAATTGTTCAATTCGGCTTTTCTCTCTCTCTGTCTCTCTCTCCATTTAAGCTTTGACCTTTTGTATACCAAAATTAGCAATACGATACGATTAATTATGTTGATTGTAACTTGTAACTAATTCTATTATACTAACATCAAGCCTCAGGCGCCATTTAAATAGATTGCAGTTTTATGAAGATTACCTAAAGCATTTAAACATAAGAAGTAGAAAAAACAACGGGAAACTTTGCTTTGGGACGCAACCGACTGCGGTATACTCGATACCGATGTTTCATAACGTATAAAAAGAGGCCTGAATGCGGCAAGGGTGTACAAGCCACCAGCTATATTGCTACCAAATTTGGTAACTCTAGCTCAAAAACTGTGATAGATAGTCGGTGGGGCAGTTGGAGGCGGCTAGGACATTATGGATAGGCGTGGCACCCAAAGTTTTGATGCAGTTTTTGCGGGAATGCCAGTAGCTTTCTTATTACAAAACTTGGTTGTTCTAGCTGTAAGGCTGTGGCAAATATGGGGCCCTATCGATTTTAGTTATCAAATTTATCGATTTGCCAGATCCCTAGTAAGCGTAGAGCCCCTATTTTTTTAGTTGTCCCGGCTATATTTTGGAGAAGTTTCAAGTCTTGAGCTTAAAGGATGTGGAAAAAAGTTGACGGATCTAGCACAAAACTAATATACTCTTTACCTTCCTTATCGAGTATTATACAAAATACAAAAATTAAAATAAATATGTATATATAAAAGAAACATAACTTAGGCTACTAGATTGATATAAGATCTTTTTGTTTGCAAAATTATGGGGAATGCCGAATTAAGCTACAAAAGATATTACTACTATATTCATGACAAAGTTATGGCAAATTAAAGGTAAAATTTATTTTGATTTAAATTAAACAGCAATCTGAATTGATGTGAACATCAAATTTATTAGTATACATTAAGAAGAACCTTAAACTTTATTTATGATCTTTTTAAGTGTTTATTAAAATTCGAAGCTTAATTCTCTGTTAATGGATAATAGGGGGATATTAAAATTATAACTTTCAAGAAATACATATTATTTAAAAGACATAAGGAGATATACATATGTACAGAGGTTTAAATAGGTAAGGCGGATGTCGTGTTACTTCCGGATGATGGCGAAATCTGAACTGAAAACGGATCCTTCGTAAAAGTTCACGAATAGTTTAGGTTAAATGTTGTAAGTTTCGCCAGAGTCACAAAAATACCCACTTGAATACTTATTATTAACAATTAAAATAAATAATAGCTTGTTTATTTGAACATGTTGTTGTTTGTTGGCATGTCTTAAACAAAACGATTGCTTTGCGCTGATTAATGAATGCAGCTTGAATCTAACAAACATAAATATTATTTAAGTATTTTGTGTGCTTGTGTGTGTGTGTGGCATCAAATGCCTCTCTCATATATGATAGTACTTTAAATGCCATGGCGGCGATACCGAGTAACAGTTTGAAAGACAGAGTTCAACTTGGTTGCAGACACACACACACACACAGAGACAATTCTCAGATTTCGTCAAGAGTTGGCGGCGAGTTGAACAATTAGCTAACTGATTTATCGATTTGGAGCAGTGAGTGCATGGCGAATGGTTTTGCTGCAAACTTAAACGGAATGGCAGCGAACGGCCGTGCAACCTGGACTCTGATATTGCTGATGCCTGAAGCTGCTGCAACAGTTTGGGTGCAACAACCGCTGTCGCTAACAATTTGATTTGATTTGATGTGCGCCTACGAATGTTTGCAGTGTTTTGCAGGCGCTGGCTTTTGTCGCCATATCGCGTTGGCTCGTCGTCGTTTGTCGAAACGCATAATCGTAAAATTTGCTGTGGAATGTTGCAATATTTTTGCGACTAGAGCAATTTGAGCGTGAATTATTCCAAACGTTGCATTACAAATGATTTTTGCTGTGCGCTTGCAACAACAACAACGACAACAACAATGGCGACAACAACTTTAATTGGCCCAACGAGGAAGTCATTGTCCCAGCGGCAACAACAGCAGCTAGAAAGTCAGTTGGCTTAATGGATTCTTTACTCTCGAACGCTTCATTTTGCATGGGTACGTGATGTAGACAAAGGCGTTGGTCCGCCAGTGCGCATTGGACAGTTGACAGAAAAGTTGACGACGACACAGCCATAAAAATCATATTCCACACTGTTTTTTCCATGAATGTCATGCACACACACACTTTGTGCAGCACTGCTGGTGGGTGCAACAGCAGTCTTCGACTACGTCTCTATTACTTACACACACACACACACACGATTACAAAACGGGGTGTGAAGTCATCGCGTGAAACGTTGGCTTTTTTTTGTCGCTTATTTTGCAGGCTTCCATTTAATTTCCACGGCCAATGAATGCGGCTAGCTGGCAATATGCATTAACTAAGCATTGCAGCTGCAGCTGTATTCCAGCTCCATTCCTCCATTGTTTACTTAAGTCTGGCTGGCTGGTAGTCGCCATGTAGGTAATTCCTGGAAGTTAATTTCATTAAGAGCAACTTGCAATGCGCGTCGTATTTATTAGTCGCATAATACATACATACATACGTATATACTTATGTATGTACATTTATATTGCCTTTGTTTTTCAAGGAATCTGCCGCTTTGCCCAGTTAGCCAGACACCGACGTTCCAACGGATAGCAACCAACTAGCCAACTAGATGTCGTTCATGTATTTGTGGAATTCATCATCGACGGCGACAGGCGACAGGTTGCATCTCTCTCACTCTCGCTCTCTCTCTTTGTTTTTTTTGCATTTTTCATAACTTATAACATGGAGATCCGGTTGCCTCAGCTAAATAAGGCAAAAATTTCCTTAAGAAACATTTTACGCGCAAGTGAGATTTCTAGTTAATAAAATTACCCCTAACTCATGATAAAAACAACAGCAACAAAAGGCAGGGAAGGAAAACAGCTAAAATTCTTATTAATTCTTATCGCAAAAACCACACAAAGATTTCTTTTTGCCTGGCGCAATGTGTGCCGCCAGCTTTATGTATAGTGTGAGTGTGTGTGTGTGTGAGCTAGTGTGCGCCTTCATTTGGTCACAGCAATGCCAACAAGTGTTGTACACGCATTCCAAATACTTTTCTATCATTAGCGGCTGTTGCTGGTGCTCCATCATGCCCCATGTGGTTGGTCCTCGTTGGTTGCGGCCTGTTGCAACACGGTTGCATTGCATACCTTTAGCTCGTTACAACATTGACAAATCTTTATCATATTTAAGTTACAGCGTTCTTTTGATTCTTTATTGTTTATACTGAGAAATTATGTTAAAACACACACTCACACGGTGCTTGAAAAAATTACATGGAACAGTTTATAGTTTGAATATGTCGCGTGTACAAATGTTTTGATATTTTTATAACAGATACATAGTACAGTGATCGGTCGTTAACTTGAAAGCCATAGTGTTTGATTTATGCAAATGAATTGTTTGATGAATGTGATGTACGATGTGTTGCTTTTTTTTAGCAGTTTACAATTCGACCGATCATTGCACAGGTTAAATACATATACATATATATATTAATGGTAAATTAAAGAAAAAACGGAAACACAAAACTAAATACCTAAACAAATGCTGACAATTTTGAGTATTTGCTTGTCTATGGCACAGCCGAATTGATTATATTTAGTAGTAAATGCGATAAACGATGTAAAGCAGTAAACCAACAATCAATATAAACAGCATCGTATTGACATTGTATTTGCGATCAAGGCTCTGCCACCAGCGTTTAAATGCAACATATGTCGAATTATCCTCCGGACGTATAGAGCGACGACCACTCGTAATGATTGAGGATGCGTTGGAGCGCATATTATATGGGCGATCGCCAATACGTTCGGTGCGCAGACGTGCCAAATTGCGAGCGAATTCACTCTCAAACTTCGAGTCATCTGCACGAAGTTCCTCAGTTTCATCGCCGGTGTCATCGCTGAATTCCTTGGTATAGGTGCGCGGCGGTGAGCGGCGATGACTCAAAGAGCTTAGAGCAGCTGCAGAGGTTGTGGCTGCACTGGCTCCAGTTGAAACTGCATATCCTTGAGCTTGACTCAAGTAGCTGCTGTAACGTCCACTTGTAGCATAAGGGCTGGCCACACTGGTGCGTGCAGTCTGGCTGTAAGACATGGGCGCCGGCTGTTCATAAGCCCGGCTAGGGCGCTCTAGCGGCTGTCTTGCCTGCTGCAAAGTAGGCTCCAAAACGGGATACAGTGGACTGCTGGCGTATTGATGCATCTGCTGCGGAAGCTGAGGCTGCTGTGGCTGCTGTTGCTGTTTTCGCTCGGGATAAGCCGATTCGCCAGCATAATGATAAGTGCTTGTTGTAGTTGCAGTTAGCTTTGGTTTAGTTGGCTTCGGCTTCACCAATAGTTGTTCCTCAGCGCGATTTAAAGCACGCGTCATTTGTTCCTCCTCCTCTTCATCGGATTCTAGTATAATCAACGAGTTGACCGCCAAAGTCTTTTCACCCGATCGCTGTGATGTTGCTGTTGCTGTTGCTGTTGTCTCCTCGACTATAACATCGGGCTTCTTAACAACGCGTTCGTTGAGCTGCTCCTGACGCTGTGTGGAAGTGCGTCGTGCTTGTATGGGCGCAGCTTTGGGTGCAGCAGCAGCTGCAGTTGCAATGGCGACTGGTTTCACGACCTCCGGTTCACGTTGGGGAACTGCAACAGTTTCTGGCTTGCGGCGACGTTCCGCCTCTTTGGTGTCACCGGCCGGAAAGGCAATGCTGCGACGTGACTTTGTTGAGCCATCGAGTTTGTCCACCTGGGTATTGATGGCAGCTGCCGGCTGCATGGTCTCGCGACGATTCCCGGTCTTCTTGGGACTAGCGGCTGCCGGCGATGCGGCATTGCCGCCAAGAGAGACGCGCAAACGTTTAACAAGCACTTTGCGGCTGCTATCAGTGACTGGTATGTTCGGTAGTCCTTGGGCAACCATTTGTGCATGCAATTCGGCATTGGAAAGTGCTTCTAAATTGTCAACGTCGGCCATATTTGATGTAATAGTTACTAACTTTGAACAAATTGTTGAAATTGAAAGTTGGTGCGCGTCCCTTTTTTTTGCGCGGTGCGATGTTATTTAGCGATGAGCGAAAATTAGCTATCGATAAGTTTGCAAGGTAGTGCAATGACAATGAAAAATAGTCGTTAGTTTACTATTTGTTCATAAATTTGCATTTTTTAAATTTATTTAACCTGTCATTGTTATTTTAAGATTTTTCAAAGGCGTTTAGAAATTATTTACCAATTTATGTTGACTAACTTTGTATTGAAATGTCTGGCAGCACTGTGACTATTTAGTGTTGGTAAAGATCGACATTGATATCGTCAGTTCAGAGCACTGTAAAAAATGAACACAAACGAGCTGTAAATAATTATATATAAATCACTTTAGTAACGTAAAAGACAACAAAACAACAACGACGGCTTGAACATTCGCAGTTCATAAATAAAAACAAAAATAGCAACCAGATGGACATCTCAAAAGCACCAAATCCACGCAAGCTACAACTCTGTCGCACATACTTTATGAGTAAGCCGTGGCTTTATTTTATGACAATCTTATGTTTTACTAAGCCGAATACTGTTTTTAGCTGGCTTCGCCTTCTTGCCTTTTGTTTGGGCCATAAATGTCTGCTGGTTTTTGGAGGAGGCCTTCCGTAAGCCACCTTACCCCGAGCAGGCACAAATCAAGCGCTGTAAGATTTTACTTGGTTTTCGAGTGCAACCAACCAACTCATTTCTTTTATTTGTAGATGTTATATACTCTGCAATAGGCACACTTCTATGGACAATTGCGCTGATTAGCTGGATTATCATATTCCAAACAAATCGGGCTGCTTGGGGCGCAACTGCAGATTATATTAGCTTTATAATACCACTGGGCAGCGCATAACTGTTAATACATATTTAACAAATGATATTATAGCAATCCATACACTAATAATTTAATATTTTTTATGTACACAAAATAATTGTTTGCAATGATCGAAAACGAGCGAAATATAATAACAGCGCGGTTTTATCTAAGAGATTTCTATCTATTGAATTTAACTATTTTTGGATCACATAAAACAAGGACGGTTTTCATTATGTTTTAAAGCCACATGCAACGTCTATACTCCCGTCTGCCAACCCTTACATATTAAGCTGGGCAGGAACAATATGGAGACCAAAGAAGCTTCGACAATATTTACCTGCAAAATAAAAAAAATGTGTAAAAGCCAAACGATTCCAACTTAATACAAAATTTCACATTTTAAATACATTTTTTATTCACATCTAAAGCTTATTTTTGTTGTCATATATATGTATATACATATATATATATATATATATATATCTTTATATGTGTACTATATATTTTTTGAAATTTCTTACACACTAATTATGTGTTTTTTGTTCATAATTTGTAATAATTTGCTTTCATTTTGCTTTTCTTCGATGAGTGCCATTTATCCATTTTTGTTGTTGTATCGATTTTTGCTTCCTTCTGTCTGACACTTGTCGGCATCCGGCATCCTGTTTCCGGTTTCCGGCTGTCTATGATAACATACAATTTCATTGTTTAGAATGCCATTAAGTTTGTTTTTGCTTTGTTGATTGTTAAAATACATAAATATTTGTTAAAAAATCCTGCGCTTGTACCATTTAATTTATTAAACTAAAGTGTCAATTTACGTTTGCTATTTTTTTTTTGTTGTTTTG